>CM076570.1:1477807385-1478037179 GCA_034641835.2 Pinus albicaulis
TGTCCCCTTTCAAGGATATCTTCTCAACACAGCAAACTCTAACCAGAGATTGATTGGGAGGGCTTTTACCAGATATGTCACCTCTGAAAGAGTGTGAGATCCGGAGGCTACCTAGCCCTTTCCACACTCTGTATAAGAGTATGGGAGAAACAAAACAAATGGTACAGAGGTTGATGTGTGAGTAAGAGTGTTTAACTGCCAACCTAACCAAAGTTTCTAGGTTTATGAGGCTCTTATGATGTAGTAAGATGGAAGGTACTCAGATTCTCCACAGCAGAGTCACCATTATGTTGGGGTTCCCATGTTTTGGCAAGGTTGGAAATACCAAAAGATGAGACAACATCAAACCACTTTCAAACCTCAGGATCTAGCCCTCCTGGGTCTAGAGAGGGATCTCTCTATGATATGTCAAAGGTATATGACTTTGAAGCTCAGTGTTAAGATATTAGGCTAGTTATAAGGCTCAAGGTTTGTTTGTTTGGTTGTTCGTTTGGTTGCTAGTTATCAGGAAATAAGGGTTCAATGTAAGACCAAGATGAGCAAAGAGGAATAAGGCAGAGCTGAAGTGTTCCATGAAGCATTCGAGACCATTGAACAATGGAGTCAGGAAAGGATTTGCTTGCTAATCAATAGGCGGGCTTTCAATTGGGCTAGTCATCTAAAACATAGGATCTTAAAGATGATAGTGTGATATGGAATGGTAGGAAAGGAGGAGACAACACAGATTCAGGGCACAAAATTAAAGACCAGCTGGTTGCACAAGGATCCTAGTGGACAGGGCTAACTCTAATCCCCAGTGTTCCCAAATCTTCCAGCTAAATCCTTAACAAGAAACATCTAAGAACAAATTCATTTAATTCAAACATCAGAGAGAAGGAAACAACATCCACTACACTGGTTAAATCAGCTGAAATCAATTCTTAGATCACACATTCAAAAGAAAAACATTAATGGCAAGGAGATCAGAAACATAGGGTACATAACAAGGGTAAATCCTATGCCAATATTATGATGCAAGCCAATAGAAACGAAATGAAATGAATTGAAACAAAGAGATAGGAAAACATCACCGCTGCTTTAGATTAGGATCCAAAGAAATGTGCTTGTCATATTAAATAGCAATACCAGTCAAGTAAAACATTTCCAATAGTTGAATACTCAGTCTGAAATCATATTCCTCAGCCTATCTTACGACTTTACATAGAGACTATCTCTCAAAAGAAACTACTTGCAATTCTCTGATAACTGATCAACAACCTTTACAATGAGTCTCTGTTTGAATCTTATAGTTGAAAGAGAGAAGAGGAGGTAGGTGAAGAACTAAATGAAGAATTAAAACTCAGAAAGGAAAGAGGTCTGAAGCCCATTCTGTTTTAAATATTATGCATTAATCTCTAGCACTTTTGGGATGAAAAGTAATCTCCTTCAGTCTTCCAATTACTCTGATATGACTCTGATGTACTCTGGCTACAGTACTGGGTAGTACTCTGGTGAATAAACAAAAGAGATAAGTAAAAGACGGTGAAGTCTACCATACCGCATTAACAACTGCTTTGATAGCTTAGGACTGTGGTCGAGGTGGAAATCTTCTCTGGAACACGGCATGGAATAGAAACAGTATGGGCAACCCATCCTTCCATGGTGAAAAACATTATGCTAATGTAGAAAACCTGCTATTCTTTAATTTCTGTGCTCTGTATTCCTCTGCGGGACCTGTGATGTCTTCAAACAGGTAGCTTGCCTTGAAAAACTTAGTTTAGGCTCAAAAAATTATATTTCATGCCTCAGACTCTCTGCCGCTTCATTTATATCTCTGTCGATGAAAACTTGCCGCTGTATCAAAACTGTGTAATCATGGTGGCGTTTCACCTCTTGTACCCTGCAAAAACTCACAACTGTGTTAAGAAATCCATGCACGAAGGGGGTGGATGGTTGCGGAGGACGGGTAGAGTGGTAGTGCGGCGGTGGTGAAATGGTGTTTTTACATGAAATAATGGTGAAAATGCATTGGTGTGGTGTTAATAGTGAAACAATAGGGGTTGATGGAAGAACGCGTGTGGACCATTTGATCGTGGTCCGGAGACAAAGATCAACGGCGGAGATCAGAACAGCGGGATGATATATCAAATAGGGTGGAATGAACATGAAATATTAAACCTTAGTGTAAAATTCGAAAATTTGGTTGACGGAGGAAATACAAAGGAAATGAACAAAATGTAATGAAATGTGATGGAGATGATCGTACACTGTGGGACCCGACGTGGGTGGAGGGTGATTCACTTTGGACCGTCGGATCTCGGTGGAAGATCGACGGCCACGATCTAATTGGAAAAACCGCAATCACAATGGACAAGAGGTGGTTGCAATTAGAAAATGCGATTGTGATTGGGACGGGAACATGATTGAGCGCTAGCCGTTGGATCGACAAGGGGATCAATGGTGGAGATTTTTTCGGAGGTCAAAGGGGAAAGAATGACGGGCGCGATGTGATAAGATCAGGGCCATTGATTTCTGAACGAATGGACGGCTGTGATTTAGTCAGGCAATCGCAATCGGAGGGAAACAAGTGTGACACATGTTGGCATATGTTGTCCTTGATGGCAACCTACTTGATGAAATAAGACTGTCGGAGATATGATGCAATGTCTTGTCCTTGATGGCAACCTATTTGATGAAGTTGTTCTTGATAAGTTGCCTATGATAAGCAACCTATGTGTTAAATATGGAATGATGATGTATCTACAGATCAGCTCAGAAGGAACAGAAGAAAGGAAGTGATAGAAAAATGATAAACAAGGTATGTCACAAAGCATACGCGGGTTTGTTAAGGCGAAGTAGCGTATGCACGTGGAAAAGTACGTGCCAAGTCACGTATGCCCTTTTGCGCTCCAGATTTAGAATACCAAGGGGTGTTACCATGGTATTGATCCATTGTATTGAGCGCTTGATTATCTATTTGATCCCATCCAGGAATACCATCGAAAGAAGTGTGGTTTTGGCTCATGGTATTGATAAAGGCTAAACCTATATAAGGAGAAGAAGATCATTGTGCAAAGGTTGTGCAAGTGTCTGGGCTCTAATGAATACTTCACTCTGAAGTATATCTGTATGGAATGGGTAACAGTGGAATGATTGATTTTAATTAATGCACCCATGAAGAAAATAATGAAGAGGGATCTCCAGATCTGAAATGTCTATGTATATTCTAAATCTGATGAAGGAATGTTTAGATCTATGATATGGTGAATCTTTGCTGAAGTGAAGGATGAATTCTAAGTTGTCTATCTGATCTAAAGAACTACACAGTCCTGAAAAGTTACAAATATATACGCGGGTTAGATGAATGAAAAGCGTGTATGAGCAGTTAGGGTTTTCTGAAGAATGCACACGCGGGTTGGTCTACATGAAAGTGCGTATACACGCAACTTCAATGAATAAAAGTAGCGTATGATATTTGAATTAATGAAGTTCTGGGTTAAGTTTACATCTACATATCTATTCTGAAGTCTGGGTTAGCTCTGATATTCTGGTTACAGTGGTCTCACTATTCTGTATGAAGCAATGGGCAAAGTATGATTGTTGATAAGTGGAGGGTTGTGTTGAAGCTGTTTGATCCAGTTTGAAAATTGATGAAACGTGGTTTGCAGTGGTGCTGAGGGTCAAAGCCTTCAGTTAGGGGGTTGTAGCTCCCTTCCAGGAGAGGCTGGTAAATGAGAGCAGGGGGTTGTAGCTCCCTTCCAGGAGAGGCTGGTAAACGAGTACAAGGGGTTGTAGCTCCCTTCCAGGAGAGGCTGGTAAATGAAAGAAGGTTGTAGCCTTCTGCAGGTGGGTGCCTGCGTGCTGGTATGAGTCTGCGCCAGTACATGGTTGTAAGAAGTTTTCTTTATAATAAATATTGAAGACTGAGACGATGGCAGCGGTGGTTTTCTCCCGAATTGGGTTTCCACCTAAAATCCTGGTGTTCATGTGTGTTTCTTGTGTGTGATGATTATTCTGTTCTTTCTGCACCTATTTACTATTTTCTAAAAACATCTGATGAATCAATCATGCAATGATCTAAGTTAAGAATTTAATGCATAATTAGATCTTTGGACATACGCGAGTTCTATAAAGGATATCCGCGTATATACGCGAGTTGGCTTCAGGAAAGTAGCGTATGGGTTTTTAGAAAGGAAAAGGTAAAAAATTTTATTATCTGCACTAAATACTGATTCACCCCCCCCCCCCCCCTCTTAGTATTTTTCCCAACAATTGGTATCGGAGCAGGTCCTTCAGAAAAAGCTTAGCCGCTAGAACGAAGATCAAGCAAGATGAGCAATCAAGAGGGAACAACATCTATCAAGCCTCTTCTCTTCAACGGAAGTAATTTAATCTTCTGGAAAATGAGGATGAGATCCTATCTTCAATCTATGGGAGCAGATGTATGGGCCATTTTTTAACAAGGATATCAATATCCAGCTGCTACACCAATAGATCCAACTGAAAGGAAGAATTATGAATCAAATGCAAAAGCGGTCAATGCTATAATAGGAAGTCTAACTGAATCAGAATTTGTCAAAGTCATGCAGTTGAATACAGCAAAGGAAATATGGGACAAAATCATTTTAAGTTATGAAGTTGATACAAAGGTAAAAAGTCCAAAACTCCAAACTCTCAGAATTGAATATGAAAATTTAAAGATGCATAGTGATGAGAGTATTGCCAGTTTCTTTTTACGTGTTGATGATGTTGTAAATTGTATGAAAAATTTGGGAGAAACAATAACCGAATCTACTTTGGTTGAGAAAATTTTAAGACCACTAACAACAAAATTTGAGTCAAAAGTTTATGTTCTTAAAGAAAAACAGGATCTTCAAAATCTTACCATGGTACAACTTCATGGCATACTAACCGCATATGAAATGAGAAGAGGAGGACCATTTGAAGTCAAAGAGGTTGTCTTCAGAGCTTCTACAAAAGGGAAAGAAGTACAAGAACCAGAAGGATCAGGATATATCTCAGAAGAAGATTAGGCAAATTTTGTAAAGAAACTCCAACTTGGCACAGGACAATTCAGAGGGAAGCTTCCTTTCAAATGTTTTGAGTGTGGAAGAATTGGTCATTATGCTGCTAAGTGTTAGTATGAATCCTTTGTCGAAGTGTACGAAAAAGGACCACTTTAGCTACGCATAACTAATAGCCCTAACAACAAAAGTGGCTGCCAATATCTTCAGATATGCGGTTAGTTGAACAAGAAAAGATCTGCAAAAACCAGATCTATGCATGGAAAGACATTAAGCAGTAAAACCAAGGGTTTGCTCCATATACCAATAGACAAGACAAGAACGATTTTTAAAAGAATTTTTGTATTAATAGGGCACCTGGGAGGAAAACAAGAAGACGTATCCAATTCTCCTCAGTGGGATGGGTTCTTAGAAGTCCTCAGCACTTCAGATCTAAGATTTCTCTCTCTTGTTGGTGCAGAAAACCCAATGCAAAGAAAAGAGCTCAATGGGAGCTCACACAACAAATGATGGAAAAATGTGACCAAGTGTATAGATCCAGAGTGATCTAATAGGCAACAAAAGGTGAAGAATGGTAGGAAAAACCCTCCTATTTATAACAAAATATTGAGTCATTCTAGATCTTGGTGCATGATTAAAATAATGTTAACCAAATCTAGATCCACCTTTTATGGAATATTTTATTATATTTGTTGGAGGGAAAAGTATTTGACTTGGGTCAAATCCCTTTATTTGTTAATAATAAATAAATAAATGATTTATTTATCTTTTTAAGGAAGTGGTTGAAGGATAATTAAATAAATAATGATTTATTTAATTATTTGTGGGTGATTTGGTCATATTTAACAAGGAATATTATCTAAATAAGATTAAATAATTATTCCTAGAAAATAATAAGATAAATAAAGATTTATCTAATTAATTTCTTTGTTTTTGGGTTAAACATGACTAGGAATAATAATTAAATTATGGTTTAATTAATTATTCCATGAGGAAAATTAAACAAAATGGGTTTGTTTAATATTTCCTTTTAGGGTTTCCTGTTTTGACCATAAACAACCTAATAAATGTGGTTTATTAAGTTATTTTACATAGTGAAAGCAATTTTACTTAGGGTAAAATTGGTCTTACATGGTGTACTTGGGTCCATCTAATTATAATAGGCTAGATGACCAAAAAATGGTGTAACAGATAGCCCCCCAGTGTGCGAGTGTCGGGAGCAAATCGTATGACCGAAGTACGTTGTAAGAACTCAATCACCAGACAACAAAAGGGAAGTCAGAGAGAGAAATGAAAGGTAGATAGTGTGCTAAAGAACTAGACCCTGAGGAGATGAGACTCGCAGGTGCAACAAGTCTCTTTTTATGAGAGGGTACCTGTGCTGAAGACGGTGGGGGAGGCATACCTATGCCCGCCGAGACAAAGTAAAAAAGAATAGTGTGTCCAGTAAACAAGGGACCGAACCATAAAGTACAGCCAGCATAATCATGAGCCAGATAAAAATACAATGAGGAATCCCACATACATGATGTGCCTGGGATAACAGCCAGGACTAACACAAATAATATCTGAGTACATGAGATGTAAGTGTTTGGTCAATTTAGTGTGTCCTAAATTGCTAACATAAATTATCAACCAGGGATTCGTAAGCTGACGAAGTGTGGCGCACTATATGTGCAAGATAACCTATCTCTTACTTTTTGTCGTTTTTGGATTTTTATGAAATTCTAAAAGACAAGTATGGTTATGGATATTCAAGGTAATGATGTCCTTTATAATGATTTACCAACTTGAAACTAAAAAAGGAATTTGAAACATACAATGACAAAACTTGAAAGGAAATGAAAATGTGCTGCTGAAATGAAAAAGGTGCTGCTAATCTAATAAATCAAAACAGTGAACTAGTGAGCATGAAACCAAACTATTCTTGCTGCTGTCTAAACACAAAAGAAACTATGTTGAAAGAAATCCAAAAGTTGCAATAAAGTAAATCTAAATCAAATTACATCAACTTGTTTTCTGATCCCTCATCATTAGTCCAGCTATGATTTTCGGAAGTAACCATAAACAACTTGAGTAACTGATATCTAACTTGCAGAAAGTAAACTAATATCAAACCATACATTCATGATTCAATCCCTCGCCATCAGTCCAGCTGTGGCTTTCGGAGGTAACTGAAGATGTCATGCACAATTTAACATTTCTAACTTGCAGAAAGGAAACTAATACTAAACTACACACTTCATAATACAATCCCTCACCATCAGTCTAGCTGTGGCTTTCGGAGGCAACTGAAGATGCTATGAGCAGTTTAATATATTTAAATTTGCAGAAGGAAAACTAATACTAAACTACACATTTCATAATACAATCCCTCACCATCAGTCCAGCTGTGGCTTTCGGAGGCAACTGAAGATGTTATGAGCAGTTTAATATATCTAAATTTGCAGAAAGGAAACTAATATCAAACTACAAATTTCATAATACAATCCCTCACCATCAGTCCAGCTGTGGCTTTCGGAGGTAACTGAAAATGACATGAGCAATTTAATATATCTAAATCTAACTACTGAAGCAAATGTGCAAGACTGAAATAAACAAAGCAATACCGGAATTAAACAAAAACTAAGAAAAAAATAAATTAACAATAGAACAATATTGATTCCATGTCATTAGTCAAAAGATATGCAAATGCCCGGGCTGCCATGAAAAATTATGCTAAAAGCTATGATTTCAGAAAACAATCTAAGTAAGGAAATACGACAAAACAAAATTGAAAACAATTTATCTAGAAAACATGCAAAACCTCCTTGAATAGTAGGGGCCCTCTGCTACCAATTTGGTGTAATCCTTCTTCAGCTCCTTAAAATTGTAATCAAAACACCATCAAGGAACTTCTTTATTGAAAAACTTCACAAATCTACATCCCATTCCATCTTAAGATTTGTTACAAAACACTCTCTATTTTCCTTCTCCTATTTTTCACTATTTTTTCACTACCTTCTCATTACCTATGATAGGAGAAAGCTTCTCCTATTTATACAAAATATGAGGAGTCATCTCATTAATGAGAGTCCATGAATCTCTCCCTCCATCTCTAGAGTTACAATCAAAATAGGAAATGATAAGACACATGTCTTTCTAGGGTTTCAACACAACTAAGAAATGAGACACATATCCTCTTAGAGTTTCAATACAACAAGGAAGTGAGACACATATCCTCTTGATCCCATAATATTCTCCAACCAAATTCGAATTTGGCCTTAGAGTGCCACATAAGGGTCTTCTAGAAGTCTCCTTTTTGACCTACACATGTCACAAAACTCATAACACATATATAGATATATGAAACTATGTTAATTTTCTAGTTTCTAATCATAAATTCACTTAAAATACATAAAATAAATAACTTTGGAAAACAAGGATCCTAACCCATATATTTATGAAAATGGTTACTTGATGTAGGGTTTTAAGTCAAATGGCTATGAAGTAAGAGCTAAATGGTTATGACATAATGGAAATATGTATGAATATGGAAGACACTTTTGAGACTCAACATACCCCCCAACTGAAGTTGTTGCATGTCCTCATGCAACTATTGCAATGATTCATTTCTCTATGAGTTGATCTTTTATGAGTTTTGACTCATATAGATTCATTCCAAACTTTGCTTCTTGATATTTTCCTTTTTGACAAAGTATAATACATTTGATTGCAACATTTTTTTTTCAATGGTTGGTTCTTGTGTGACAACTATTTTTTTTTTTTTGAAGCATTAGTTCTTGTGTAACAATGCTTTATTTTCTTTGTTGCATCAAAGTTCATGAAAACATTTAGAATCAATTACTTCATCAATGAATTGATCATTTGCAAGGCATGTAATCTTTTGGATCATGTTGCAACAATAGTTGGTTGGGAAGTATATGTGGGTGGAAATGAAATGAAAATGTGTGATAGTGTATGACATGTGGATATGAAATGATGTCCTTTCCCCCCAACTAAAGATATGACAATGTGAAAAAGGGAGTGAGGAATTTTTCCAAAGTTACAATATTAGCATTCTAATGAATTACATGACTAAAAATTAGAAAACAACATACCTTCATTTACCTTAAATGTGGATAAGTTGTGTATGTGTGGTGGCTGCAAAATTCTGATCATATTCTTCTTCAAGTGGCTGAACAAGAAGAGTCATGGATAAAGAGATGAGATGACTTTTTATTGCTTCTACTAAAACTTGCTGAATCTACTCCAAAATGCTGAAAATAATAGTCTTCATGTCTTCAAAACTCATTGGCACAATTCCTACTATGTGAAAAGATGTTCTGATGTCGAACATAGTAGGAAATTGTTGAATTAGTGGCCATTAATGGATGCCACTAGCCAACACGAGAACTCTCACCATTGATGACAATGAGAGTCAAGATGCCCAAACACATCTTGCTAGGTACGAATGATTTTGCTGATGTCGAGTCACCTAGAAGATCTGACGAACAAGAGACATTAATGTATTCACATTGTTTGTCAGCATGAGAACTTGCCATTAAGGCATGTAAGCCTCAAGGTGTTTTTACAAGGAACTTAGACTCAAAGGACTATGGACTCAATAATTTGCATTGAAGCAGGGCTTATTTGCGGAATGAAAATGACAAGAAATGGAAGATGAAAATAGAAGATGGCAATGGAGAGTAGAAATGGCAATGAGCAATGAGCATGTGAATGAGCCTCTTTCTTTTATTTGTGGGTTATGAATGGACAAAAGGAAATGGAAAGTGGATGTGAATGTAAATGGAAAATATGAAGTGAAATGAGGTGAATGGTTTATTATGAGGTATGGATGTGATGGAGACAATAGTATCTGAAAGTTTTTCAAATGTTTGGATCTGATTTTACATCAACATATTTCCTCTTTGTTGCTGATTATCCTCTTATGAAACAAATTAGTCTCTTAGAGAGACACCATTCTCTTGTAGTCATTTGTCTTCCCTCCTGGAACCTGCAAAAAAAACTAATACTTCTTCTGCAATGGAATGTAAGATTATCAAAGGAGAGAGGTGATCAATCTCTCTAGTTATGATATTTACACACAAAACTAAGAATTTGTATTAATGAAACAAGTTCTCAAAGGAAGAATCAAAAGAATTTATACATGTTTTGGAATTAGTGTCTCACGTTGAATGTATCTTCTTTTCAGCAATTTATTTCATTATTTACCATTTCAAACTCTAATGATGGATTTCTCATTGTGTAGATCTTGTTGAGACCTTTCCAATGATACTTAAATCATCAAAATCTGATTTTGTATGAGAAAGTTAGGCTGATTTGAACAATGAGGTTTTTCAGCTGCTAAAAATCTTAAATAAAAAGTTAGTCATTCATCTTTCATCATCAGTCCAAAATTAATCAATACCTTCAGAAAAGTGAGCAAATAACTTATTCATTTCATTGATTCAATTTTTTTTTTTTTTTTTCTTTTTAATGAAATAAAGCATGGATGAAATAATTGTCCTGATGAATATTTTTGAAACAAAGTCATGCCAATGCCTCTTTCATGCAAAATAAAAATAAAAAGCTTGAAATTTCTAAAATCAAATTCCTAACTATGAAGGAGATGAAGGCAGAGTCATTTTCAATTTATACAACTTGCATTTGATGCACATGTGATAATGTGTTTGCCTCAAATAATCCATTTGTCATTCATCATGTGCCACCACACATGAATTCTGCCACATTTTCCCTCAAATAAGGAAATTAGTTCCTTGATTATTTCTCAAAACCGTGACGGTTTTCATAATAAATAAAAAAAATTCTCTCACGCACACTGCAAATTAGTGCTCCGAAGAACCCTGAATTTCTCTCAAATGGCTGCGAATTTCGGAAAGTTCTCATGAGATTACCTAATTCACCCCGTTCCCGAAAAAACTCATGTTTTATTTTTTTCTAATTCGTCTTGGTTTGCTCAGAAAATACGTTTTAAAATCGGGTGTTTTTGACAATAGCGCATTTCGTTTTCTGGCAATTACTTGTGGTTTGATTTGTTTTTATTTTGCAGGTTTTGAAGTGTAATGGCTTGTATCTCACAGAGAAGTTCAAATTGATCTTCCTCATTCCAATTACTTGCAATGGAATCTACAATCTTCTCTTCATCAACAGTCTGAAATCTTCTCTTCATCAGCAATTTCTTCATATGATACACTTCCATTATATGTCCCTACAATTGAATTTGTAATCTTCTCTTCATCAGCAAATTGCAATCTTCTTCTCATCAAAAATTTGCAATCTTTTCCTCATCAACAGTTTCTTCATGTGATATACATTCATTGTGTGCAAATTTTTTTTTAAAATGATTTCTAATAACTGTTGTTTGAGGAAAAACGAATATGAAAAAGAGAAGGTTTTTTTTTTTTTAATTGTAGTGCATGGGTCTTTGTGTGGATTGAAGGTCTGCATATATGTGTAAAGCCAAGCCAAAGAATGGCCTCATGCATATGCGTGGGTCTTATTTCCATGAGATTTTTTTTTTTTTTAATTGATTTGTTAATAAAATTATGTATGTTATATTTTCAAAAATTTAAAAATACACATATATATTTCATTAAACAAAACAATGTATTGGAATTTTTTTTTTTTTTTTAATTGAATCAATTGAAATGATGAAGTTTATTTTGTCTCCCCTTTTTTTTTTTTTTTCACATAACAATTCTTTTTCTGATCCTCCAGATCACACAAAGTGCAGGAGGAGAGCATACTCAAGAATTATTAATTTTTTTACATAACAATCCTTTTTCTGATCCTCCAGATCACACAAAGTGCAGGAGGAGAGCATACTCAAGAATTATTAATTTTTTTAGATGTAAGAAATAAGGCTACCTAGTTACACTTCCCCGGCAACGGCGCCAAAATGTTTGGTCAATTTAGTGTGTCCTAAATTGTTAACATAAATTATCAACCAGGGATTCGTAAGCTGACGAAGTGTGGCGCACTATATGTGCAAGATAACCTATCTCTTACTTTTTGTCGTTTTTGGATTTTTATGAAATTCTAAAAGACAAGTATGGTTATGGATATTCAAGGCAATGATATCCTTTATAATGATTTACCAACTTGAAACTGAAAAAGGAATTTGAAACATACAATGACAAAACTTGAAAGGAAATGAAAATGTGCTACTGAAATGAAAAAGGTGCTGCTAATCTAATAAATCAAAATAGTGAACTAGTGAGCATGAAACCAAACTATTCTTGCTGCTGTCTAAACACAAAAGAAACTATGCTGAAAGAAATCCAAAAGTTGCAATAAAGTAAATCTAAATCAAATTACATCAACTTGTCTTTTGATCCCTCATCATTAGTCCAACTATGATTTTCGGAAGTAACCATAAACAACTTGAGTAACTGATATCTAACTTGCAGAAAGTAAACTAATATCAAACCACACATTCATAATTCAATCCCTCACCATCAGTACAGCTGTGGCTTTCGGAGGTAACTGAAGATGTCATGCACAATTTAATACTTCTAACTTGCAGGAAGGAAACTAATATCAAACTACACATCCATAATTCAATCCCTCACCATCAGTCCAGCTGTGGCTTTCGGAGGCAACTGAAGATGTTATGAGCAATTTAATATATCTAACTTGCAGAAAGGAAACTAATATCAAACTACACATTTCATAATACAATTCCTCACCATCAGTCCAGCTGTGGCTTTCGGAGGTAACTGAAGATGTTATGAGCAGTTTAATATATCTAAATTTGCAGAAAGGAAACTAATATCAAACTACACATTTCATAATACAATCCCTCACCATCAGTCCAGATGTGGCTTTCGGAGGTAACTGAAAATGACATGAGCAATTTAATATATCTAAATCTAACTACTAAAGCAAATGTGCAAAACTGAAATAAACAAAGCAATACCGGAATTAAACAAAAACTAAGAAAAAAAATAAATTAACAGCAGAACAATATTGATTCCATGTCATTAGTCAAAAGATATGCAAATGCCCGGACTGCCATGAAAAATTATGCTAAAAGCTATGATTTCAGAAAGCAATCTAAGTAAGGAAATATGACAAAACAGAATTGAAAGCAACTTATCTAGAAAACATGTAAAAACCTCCTTGAAAAGCAGGGGCCCTCTGCTACCAATTTGGTGAAGTCCTTCAGCTCCTTAAAATTGTAATCAAAACACCATCAAAGAACTGAATTTCTCTATTAAAAAGAACTCACAAATCTACATCCCATTCCATCTTGAACTTAGTTACAAATCTACTTCATCATTACTTCCTCATTACTTTCTCATTACCTATGATAGGAGAAAGCTTCTCCTATTTATACAAAATATGAGGAGACATCTCATTAATGGGAGTCCATGAATCTCTCCCTCCATCTCTAGAGTTACAATCAAAATAGGAAATGATAAGACACATGTCTTTCTAGAGTTTTAACACAAGTTGAGGAATGAGACACATATCCTCTTAGAGTTTCAATACAACAAGGAAGTGAGACACATATCCTCTTGATCCCATAATCTTCTCCAACCAAATTCGAATTTGGCTTTAGAGTGCCACATAAGGGTCTTCTAGAAATCTCCTTTTGACCTACACATGTCACAAAACTCATAACACATATATAGATATATGAAACTATGTTAATTTTCTAGTTTTTAATCATAAATTCACTTAAAATACATAAAATAAATAACTTTGGAAAACAAGGATCCTAACCCATATATTTATGAAAATGGTTACTTGATGTAGGTTTTAAGTCAAATGGCTATGAAATAAGAGGTAAATGGTTATGACATAATGGAAATATGTATGAATATGGAAGACACTTTTGAGACTCAACATACCCCCCAACTGAAGTTGTTGCATGCAACTATTGCAATGATTCATTTCTCTATGAGTTGATCTTTTATGAGTTTTGACTCATATAGATTCATTCCAAACTTTGCTTCTTGATATTTTCCTTTTTGACAAAGTATAATACATTTGATTGCAACATTTTTTTTGATAGTTTGGTTCTTGTGTGACAACCATTTTTAAACATTAGTTCTTGTGTAACAACGCTTTATTTTCTTTGTTGCATCAAAGTTCATGAAAACATTTAGAATCAATTACTTCATCAATGAATTGATCATTTGCAAGGCATGTAATCTTTTGGATCATGTTGCAACAATAGTTGGTTGGGAAGTATATGTGGGTGGAAATGAAATGAAAATGTGTGATAGTGTATGACATGTGGATATGAAATGATGTCATTTCCCCCAACTAAAGATATGACAATGTGAAAAAGGGAGTGAGGAATTTTTCCAAAGTTACAATATTAGCATTCTAATGAATTACATGACTAAAAATTAGAAAACAACATACCTTCTTACCTTAAATGTGGATGAGTTGTGTATGTGTGGTGGCTGCAAAATTCTGATCATATTCTTATTCAAGTGGCTGAACAAGAGGAGTTATGGATAAAGAGATGAGATGACTTTTTATTGCTTCTACTAAAACTTGCTGAATCTGCTCCAATATGCTGAAAATAATAGTCTTCATGTCTTTAAAACTCATTGGCATAATTCTTACTATGTGAAAGATGTTATGATGTCGAACATAGTAGGAAATTGTTGAATTAGTGGCCATTAATGGATGCCACTAGTCAACACGAGAACTCTCACCATTGATGAAAATGAGAGTCAAGATGCCCAAACACATCTTGCTAGGTACGAATGATTTTGCTGATGTCGAGTCACCTAGAAGATCTGACGAACAACGGACATTAATGTATTCCCATTGTTTTTCAGCATGAGAACTTGCCATTAAGGCATGCAAGCCTCAAGGTGTTTTTACAAAAAACGTAGACTCAAAAGACTATGGACTTAATAATTTGCATTGAAGCAGGGCTTATTTGCGGAATGAAAATGACAAGAAATGGAAGATGGCAATGGAGAGTAAAAATGGAAATGGGCAGCCAGGCATGTGAATGAGCCTCTTGCTTTTATTTGTGGGTTATGAATGGACAAAAGGAAATGGAAAGTGGATGTGAATGTAAATAGAAAATATGAAGTGAAATGAGGTGAATGGTCTATTATGAGGTATGGATGTGATGGAGACAATAGTATCTAAAAGTTTTTCAAGTGTTTGGATCTGATTTTGTATCAACATATTTCCTCTTTGTTGCTGATCATCCTCTTATGAAACAAATTGGTCTCTTAGAGAGACACCATTCTCTTGTAGTCATTTGTCCTTCCTCCTCGAACCTGCAAAAAAACTAATACTTCTTCTGCAATGTAATGTAAGATTATCAAAGGAGAGAGGTGATCAATCTCTCTAGTTATGATATTTACACACAAAACTAAGAATTTGTATTAATGAAACAAGTTCTTAAAGGAAAAATCAAAAGAATTTATACATGTTTTGGAATTAGTGCCTCAAGTTGAATGTTGCTTCTTTTCAGCAATTTATTTCATTATTTACTTTTTCAAACTCTAATGATGGATTTCTCACTATGTAGATCTTGTTGAGACCTTTCCAACGATACTTGAATCATCAACATCTGATTTTGTCTGAGAAAGTTAGGCTGATTTGAACAATGAGGTTTTTTCAGCTGCTAAAAATCTTGAATAAAAAGTTAGCCATTCATCTTTCATCATCAGTCCAAAAATTAATCAATACCTTCAGAAAAGTGAGCAAATAGTTTATTTATTTCATTGATTCATTTTTTTTTTTTTTTTTTTAAATGAAATAAAGCATGGATGAAATAATTGTCGCTATGAATATTTTTGAAACAAAAGTCATCGTCTGCATAACAAATAACGAAATAAAAATAAAAAAGGCTTGAAATTTAAAAACTTATTCACTGGCTTATGAAGGATTTGGAAAGCGATCGCTTTTCAGCTTATACTGTTTTTTGCATTTGATCGCATGTGATAATGTGTTTTAAATAAATAGTCAGTTTGTCATCATGTGCCACCTTACATGAATTAACACATTTTCCCATAAATAAGGAAATTAGTTAAACGATTATTCTAATAGTATTGTTTTAAACAATAATAAAAAATTTACTCGCGCGTACTGCAAATTAGTGTTAGAAGAACCTGAATTTCTCTCGAATGGTGATTTCGGAAAGTTAAGCGAGATTCACCATTAAAGTTCGAAAAAACCCATGTTTTAGTTTTTTCTAATTCGTCCTGGTTTGCTCAGAAAATTCATTTTAAAATCGGGTGTTTTTGACAATGACGCATTTCGTTTTCTGGCAATTATTTGTGGTTTGATTTGTTTTTATTTTGCAGGTTTTGAAGTGTAATGGCTTGTATCTCACAAAGAAGTTCATTCATCACTTATAAATTAGTCTTGCAATGGAATGCAATGCTTATAACCGTCAGCGATCGGAAATATTATTATAACCCACCAATGATTAACCATATGATGCGAAAAACTGCATTTATATGTTCATACAATTGAATTTGTAATGTCTTATAACTGTCGACAAATTGCAATCTTATAAGCCAAAATTTGATCTTCATAAGTATTGATTCTTGTGTGATATCGTTCATTGTAATAAATTTTTTAAATAGTTCAATATTTGTTGTTTGAGGAAAAGCGAATATGAAAAAGAAGGTTTTTTTTTAATTGTAGTGCATGGGTCTTTGTGGATTGAAGGTGCATATATGTGTAAACCAAAGTAAGAATGGCTTTCGTGCATATGCGTGGAGTGCTTATTTCCATGAGATGATTCTTTTTTTTTTCTTTTTTTTTAATTGATTTGTTAATAAATTATGTATGTTATATTTTCAAAAATTTAAAAATACACATATATTTCATTAAACAAAACAATGTATTGGAATTTTTTTTTCATTTTTTTTTTTTTTTAAGTTTTTATTGAATCAATTGAAATGATGAAGTTTATTTTGTCTCCTTTTTTTCTTTTTTACATAACAATTCTTTTTCTGATCCTCCAGATCACACAAAGTGCAGGAGGAGAGCATACTCAAGAATTATTAATTTTTTTTTTTTTTACATAACAATCATTTTTCTGATCCTCCAGATCACACAAAGTGCAGGAGGAGAGCATACTCAACAATTATTAATTTTTTTAGATGTAAGAAGTAAGGCTACCTAGTTACACTTCCCCGGCAACGGCGCCAAAATGTTTGGTCAATTTAGTGTGTCCTAAATTGCTAACATAAATTATCAACCAGGGATTCGTAAGCTGACGAAGTGTGGCGCACTATATGTGCGAGATAACCTATCTCTTACTTTTTGTCGTTTTTGGATTTTTATGAAATTCTAAAAGACAAGTATGGTTATGGATATTCAAGGCAATGATGTGTCCTTTATAATGATTTACCAACTTGGGCGAAAAAGGAATTTGAAACATCCAATGACAAAACTTGAAAGGAAATGAAAATGTGCTACTGAAATGAAAAATGTGCTGCTAATCTAATAAATCAAAACAGTGAACTAGTGAGCATGAAACCAAACTATTCTTGCTGCTGTCTAAACACAAAAGAAATTATGCTGAAAGAAATCCAAAAGTTGCAATAAAGTAAATCTAAATCAAATTACATCAACTTGTCTTCGGATCCCTCATCATTAGTCCAGCTATGATTTTCGGAAGTAACCATAAACAACTTGAGTAACTGATATCTAACTTACAGAAAGTAAACTAATATCAAACCACACATTCATAATTCAATCCCTCACCATCAGTCCAGTTGTGGCTTTCGGAGGTAACTGAAGATGTCATGCATAATTTAATATTTCTAACTTGCAGAAAGGAAACTAATATCAAACTACACATCCATAATTCAATCCCTCACCATCAGTCCAGCTGTGGCTTTCGGTGGTAACTGAAAATGACATGAGCAATTTAATATATCTAACTTGCGAGAAAGGAAACTAATATCAAACTACACATTTCATAATACAATCCCTCACCATCAGTCCAGCTGTGGCTTTCGGAGGCAACTGAAGATGTTATGAGCAATTTAATATATCTAACTTGCAGAAGGGAAACTAATATCAAACTACACATTTCATAATACAATCCCTCACCATCAGTCCAGCTGTGGCTTTCGGAGGTAACTGAAAATGACATGAGCAATTTAATATATCTAAATCTAACTACTAAAGCAAATGTGCAAGACTGAAATAAACAAAGCAATACCGGAATTAAGCAAAAACTAAGAAAAAATAAATTAACAGCAGAACAATATTGATTCCATGTCATTAGTCAAAAGATATGCAAATGCCCGGGCTGCCATGAAAAATTATGTTAAAAGCTATGATTTCAAAAAGCAATCTAAGTAAGGAAATATGAAAAAACAGAATTGAAAGCAACTTATTTAGAAAACATGTAAAAGCCTCCTTGGATAGCAGGGGCCCTCTGCTACCAATTTGGTGAAGTCCTTCAGCTCCTTAAAATTGTAATCAAAACACCATCAAAGAACTGAATTTCTCTATTAAAAAGAACTCACAAATCTACATCCCATTCCATCTTGAACTTAATTACAAATCTACTTCATCATTACTTCCTCATTACTTTCTCATTACCTATGATAGGAGAAAGCTTCTCCTATTTATACAAAATATGAGGAGACATCTCATTAATGGGAGTCCATGAATCTCTCCCTCCATCTCTAGAGTTACAATCAAAATAGAAAATGATAAGACACATGTCTTTCTAGAGTTTTAACACAACTTGAGGAATGAGACACATATCCTCCTAGAGTTTCAATACAACAAGGAAGTGAGACACATATCCTCTTGATCCCATAATCTTCTCCAACCAAATTCGAATTTGGCCTTAGAGTGCCACATAAGGGTCTTCTAGAAGTCTCCTTTTGACCTACACATGTCACAAAACTCTTAACACATATATAGATATATGAAACTATGTTAATTTTCTAGTTTCTAATCATAAATTCACTTAAAATACATAAAATAAATAACTTTGGAAAACAAAGATCCTAACCCATATATTTATGAAAATGGTTACTTGATGTAGGGTTTTAAGTCAAATGGCTATGAAATAAGAGCTAAATGGTTATGACATAATGGAAATATGTATGAATATGGAAGACACTTTTGAGACTCAACAAGTGGCATCCACCAGATTCGGCAGAGCACCAAACTAATCTGCATTAATTTAAATAAACTACATTAACGTTAATTAAGCAATTTTAGTGCTTAATCTGCGCTTAGTGGAAAATCCAGTTTAACATTAACAAATGAGGATTATTTGTTAATAAATTACGGGTTTATATGTTAATCCTCACGCTTAGGGTTAAGCTCTTAGCGCTTTGCCTATGGTCTTGAGGTTACGGTCATGTGTTACAGGCTGGCCCCCACCTCCCACGTCATTGGATTCAACAAACATTAAATATATGTGGTGGACTGAAATATTTAAGATTCAAGTGGTAGAAGAGGCGGTCGTGCATTGTGTTGGTGGGGTAGAGGTCCTGTGTTTGACCCCCGCTAGTCCTTTTGGTCCATCGCAAAAAATTTACACCGCGGTTGGGGGGGGGGGGGATGTGGCAGCCCCAGTTTGAGCCATGTGTCCTCTCCCCATTGGCCCTTCAGAAAATCAATCACAAACCACAAAATTAGAACCAACCAACAACTTCCACTTGGAAGTCTCTCATTAGCCAAAGGAAATTGACTGAAATTGACCCTACCCAATCAGCATGCCACGTTAGCAGTACGGACTGCTGACTAGGTTGCTTGTCTGCCTTTTTTTTGAAATTTTGCCTGTTTTTTCAAATGGACATAACTCATTTCTAAAGCCATACGGATTCCATTTCATGTGAAACGAGTTGCACCGGATTCAGAATGACGAGCACTACATGGGCGTTCAAGTTTTGAGTTGTTTTGAGAACTTTGATTTTTTAGCATAAATCTGAGCTCCTAATCATTCCTCCCCACTAGAAGTCTTTTCGACCCCAAAATATATTTCATTAATAAACATGTGGATGAGGGTAGAGTTCCCTCACCCTTCCAGTTTCAATCCACTAGAATTTTCCTAATTTCAACAATCTGAGCTTTTCATAAAAACTAATATTTTTCCTTGATTCTAGCAACCCTATTTTGTTGTTGTCGATACCGTCATGATGCAAATTCCAAGAATTTGTAAAATAGCAATATGTCCTTGAAGAAACAAATTTGTTTCCACCTCACTTGTCAATCAAAGGAAACTTGAAAATTGTCTCACCTCGAACACTGTCGACATAGAAATTTTGATCCAAGTGGATATTGGTGGCCACCCACCTATTCCACTTGGGGCCCCACCATTGTCTCTTTCAATTTTTTAGTTTCGGCACAAGTTACTATTTTTGACAGATTTTCGGGTCATGAACTTCCAGAGCCGTTTTGAGGCCCTAAACAACGTTTTTTGGGAAAACCAAGAGCGGCTGAGTCTATCTTTTTTTCACCAAAATTTGTACTCCTCGGATAGATCTTTATAACGATCTACTGAATGCGTCAAACGAAGATCGTATGCCAAAGTTACGTCCCGAGAAGTTGAAACACCAATTTACCCAAACGAAGCCCATATTTTTGGCACTTCATCTCCTAGGGTTAGGGTTTTTTTTGTTTAGGGTTTTCCATTGTTTATAAATAATAACTAGGCCCTCGAGCCTCATTGTAACTCAGTTCAAAGGCTTGTAGCCCCCACATATCTTCTCAGAGACAAGCTACCAATGCCCTAGCTAGTTTATTTCTATTATGTCTGTAAGAAAATTTCAGTTCTTTGATATTAATGAAATGAAGTGTTGTTTCCGCTGCATATTTTTATTTATGGTTACATGTGTATTATGTTGCATTCCTACATAAATCGAGATCAAATTTTTAGCTTCTATTTCCTTATACTTGCGTCAACTTTTGACCAAGTGTTTAATCCATTGCCATGTACCATTTTGAAACCAAAAACAAGTACTTGTGGAACATATGCCTTATTTTTCAAATTGTTTTAGCACTTTATCTTTGACCTTTTCACTCTCTAGCACCTACATCTTGTTTCCATCACTGTCAACATTTATGTGGATTGTTGCAAATCTTTCTCATCTTGTTTACCTCTTTTCAAAGGCAACATGTTAAAGCACTGAAACATCTTATTAAAAACATTAGCAACTTTAATGAAATCATATTTTTCATTTGATGCATATTTTTGAAATGTCTCATTCAAAACATCACTATGGTTGAACATTAACAAAGCCAAATTTTGACTTGCATTCACTATTCTCTTCATTTCTCCTACATGTATAAGAGACAAACTTCTCTTCTTCTTATGTGGTCTAAATATGTACTCAATTCCATCCTTGAAAGTGGTATTTATTCTTATGGCGATGAAATACCACCTTCCTATCATAAATATAAGGACTTCCAAAAACAATACCTAAAATCTCAAGTGGAACTACAACAAGTTCAACTTCGTCAAGAAAGTTTGAATTGATTGCAAACCTTAGGATGCACTTCCTTGTTACCTGCAAGTTTACATTCTTGCATATCCAGCCTAAAGGATAAGGTCTTGGATGTTTAATAGTTTTTATATTTAACCTCTTAACTAAGTCTTCAGAAATCAAATTAGCTTGAGAATCACTATCAAATAGTGTGTCTATTTTGGTATGATTTGAAACAACTCTAATATGAAAGAGTTCAATTCGTGTATCCTCATCTTGGCTACATTAGAAAAACTTAAAGAACTAGTGCTTGCATGTTCTTACCTTTCAAACCCATTGTTGTAATCTTGGTTTCATCTCCTGAATCTGAACCTAAGTCATCTTCAATGATTGCAATAGTTTTCTCCTTCTCTTTGGTTTTAAGTTTGTTTGGCTTCAACTCTGGATGGATTTTCCAACAATGGTTTTCATCATGTCCATTTTTTGAAAAATGTTTACATGTGAGTTTCTCTTTCTCTATTTTAATAGAACCATTTTTCTTTCCTCTTCCATTAAACTTACCCTTTCCTTTATATTCATACTCAAGGAAATTATCGCTTTTCTCATATGCACTATGTTTCCCTATTTCTTATAGATGTGTGGCTTGAATGAAAACCTCATCTAAGTTTGTGGGATTGAACATGAGAATAGTATTTCTAAGACAGTTGTGAAAACCCAATTTACTTTAACAAAGTATCTTGTGAAAATAAATTGACACCCAAAATTATTTCTCTTCTCCTAAACTCTTTTGTATAATTTTGGACACTTTGTCCCTTTATTTGTCTAAAATTATGCTAGTCCATAATGGCTTTTTTCATGTAAGCTAGAGGGAAAAATTGCATTTTAATGGAACAAATAAAATTAGACCGAGACATTGATATCTTACCGTGGTTTTTAATATCATCTTGAGTCCTTTCTTCCCACCATACAAGTGTCACGCCCTCCATTCTCAAGGAAGCCAATTGAATCTTTATGTCATCCTCTTGAAGGTTCTGAATTCTACTATAAACCTATAACTGACGAATCCAATTATCTAGCTCCTCTACATTCACTTCACGATTATACATCGGTAGCTCAAATTTGACATCAAGTTTAAGTAAGTGTTATTTACCAGTTCCTTTTGAAGTATGTGGATGAACAGATTGAAAGGTTGTGGTAGTGGAAGATGATGAAGAGGAAGGCATAGATGGTGGTGAGGATGACGGTGGAGTGGATGGTGGTTTCCTACCATCCTCATACCCTACTCCTCTTGGAGAACCCTCTCTTCTTGGAGGCCTGGAACTTTCTCCTTGCATCCTTAAATTCCTTTCCTCATAGAGAACCTTTACCATCTCATTCATATAAAAAAAATCCTTTCTAAATGCTCTCTCTACTTATGTCATATTAGGTTCTCCTTCATGAGACATGCTCACTGAAGAGTCAACTTTAACTTGAGGATGTGCTGGTGTTGAATACTTTGGTAATGTTTCCCTTGTTTCTCTTGACCCAACTGCAAGGCTTTCAACCAGCTTCCCTTCTCCTCTTTTGAGTTTTAACCTTGTAAGCATGACACAAACTTGCAAACAATTAGATCCCTTCTTGCACAACAAAACCTAAAGCTATGATACCAAAAATTATCTGAATAAGGTATGTTATTATTGTTGTGCTAATTCCTCTTTCAGATTTTGTAAACAATGTCTTATATGTGCTTAGGGGTTCAAGTTCTCTTGCAAGTGATTGAGTCTCATGAGTGATTTTTTATGTTATTTTTATGAACAGTTTAACATAAAAGATATATTGAACAGTAGCAAATAAAAGTATATTACATCACCATAAAACACATCAACACAGCATTTGATGAAGGAGTTCACCCCTCCTGGGATACATCTCCTTGGTCCAATTACAGGGCTTGGGCCTCTATATTATGCTCAAATTTTCAAAATGATGTGTTTATAATGCTTTTATGCTCTTGAAACCTACACCAATGAGTTCACAATGCCCAAAAATGGTCATCTAGCCTCTTTTTTCTCTTGATTTGGTCGAAAATCCCAAAATCTATGACCTCCAACAGTTTGTCCATAATTTTATGCCTAAATTTAGCTAGTTGGAGCTAAATCGGGCTAGTTGATGCCAAAGTGGCAGTTCCGTCGGATTTGGGGGACCACCAAACTAGTTTGCATTAATTTAAATAAACTGAATTAACGTTAATTAAGTAATTTTAGTGCTCAATCTGTGCTTAGTGGAAAATTTAGTTTAACATTAATAAATGAGGATTGGCAGTTAATAAATTTCGGGTTTATATGTTAATCCTCACGCTTATGGTTAAGCACTTAGCGTTCTGCCAATGGTCTTGAGGCTGCGTTCATGTGCTGGGGGCTAGACCCCACCTCCCCCATTGGCATATTCGACAAACATTAAATATATGCGGTGGAGTGATATAGTTAAGATTAAAGAAGTAGCGAAGGCGGTGGCACGTTGTGTTGGCAGGGCGGAGGTCTTGTGTTTGACCCCCACTGGTCCTTCCGGTCCATTGCAAACATTTTACACCATGGTGGGTGGGGGCACGTGGTGGCCCCAGGCTAAGCCACTTTTCCTCTCCCTATTGGCCCTTCTGAAAACCAATCACAAATTTCTAATTCACCAGAAAATTTGAACCAACCAACAACTGCCACTTGGCAGTCTCTCATTAGCGAGAGGAAATTGACTGAAATTGACCCCGCCCAATCAGCATGCCATATTAGCAATATAGACTACTAATTGCGCTACATGTATACCTTTTTTTTTCCAAATTTTGCTTGTTTGTGCAAACGTACAGAACTCATTTATGAAGCCATACGGAGTCCATTCCACGTGAAATGAGTTGTGAAAGATTTAGAATGACGAGCACTATTCAGACATTCAAGTTTCAAGCCATTATGATAATTTTGATTTTTGAGCATAAATCTAAGCACCTGATCACCTCTTGTTGAAGATATTTTCCCTTCAGCAGTCTCATCAGCATCATATTCCTTCTCCCACACGGGTCGTCCCTCACTTGTTCCACGTGACTCCCTTGATGTCAAGCCTTCCCATTTAGCCAACTTGGAGGACATGGATCTATCCACTTATAATCATAGGGAGGTTATTCCTATTTTTGACTCTAGTCTCCCTGAATTAGAACATTTAGAGCTCAACATATTAAATATTGGATTGACTCAAGGGGCACCTCCTCAGCCCTCCTTGTAAGTGCCACCCATGGACTGAGTCGGGTCTTAGGCTTCAAATACTTAACTTTCCAACGAATTTCTCTTACCACTTGTTGGAAAGCATCTTGTACCTCCATTATTTCTTTATCCTCCCCTATGTCCTCGGGTTCATTTTGAAAGTATGACTATGTTAGATTATCCCTGGCATGATCAACCTTTCTAGATGGGGAATTTTGACTTCATTTCACATGGCTTTACACTGGTGATCCATATGACCTATTTCATTTCACATGGCTTTACACTGGTGATCCATATGACCTATTTTTCCCATAAGTTCTTGTATAGAAACCCTTGGACTGTGCCCAGTTGTGGGCACACCTTAGCATGACCTATTGGACTGTGTCATGCTTGTATATACTATATATAGATGCGAGTGTGTTCAAATTACTTTTTCTTTTCATTAGCATCTACCCAGTTTTTGTGTGTAATTCATGTGTCTGGTCTTTATTGTACAGAAGTTAACACCCTCACTCCCTTATAGAGGCTTTGAAGATCGTGCAAGTTGTTACACTCGGAACACTACTTCCGTCGCTTGGGTCATCTTTTCACCCACTGATGATCTTGTGAGTTTTGTAGGTGTTTTTCTTCACCCTGTCACCAACAACATGGTTGAGTATAGTGTTTTCATTGAGCTTTTGACCAAGGCTATTCATCTTTGAATATGCCATCTCGTTGTTCAACTTGACTCTCAACTCATATTGTCCCAACTCAACTGTATTTACTTTGTAAGGAATCCTAATCTACTTCGTTAGTTTTTTAGGGTATGTCTCTTGGAGCATTCATTTGATTACATTACTTATACACATATTCCTCAAGATCAAAATAGATTGGTTGATTAGTTAGCTAATTATGAGTTAGATTGGAATTTTCACATTTATAAATATTTTAAACCATTCACATGAACATTTTAAAATATATTGTACATATACAGTAGAAACAAACACATAGAAACCGGTACTTTATTATTTCAAAAGTATGAGTGCATAGTTCAAAATTAGGCAACTAAGGCCTTGGCTGCTATGTCATACACATGCTATACATAAAAACTACACAACCTTGTGGTACTTCCCCCACCCAGTGGTGCTCATGATAACTTAGAGCTGCATTCAGGAAATGGTTGAGTATACCATGACGACGAAATGAGGCCACTCCTACGGTGTGCCTCTGCATGTGTGGAGGAGTTTCATCCAACCTCCTCAAAGGAACCTCCAATGTCAATCCCTCGAAATTTCAAGTAAACTCCCATAGCTCCTCATCCTCATATTTTTTCTCTTTTATCGGTGTTGGGGTCAGGGCTTGTGGTACATGTCTCCTCAATGGACAATATTCAACTAGGTGTGCAGATGCCACATCTGCATATCAAAAAAACATTTCATTAGTGACTATGTACTCTAATTAAAAAGCCAAAAACATAAAATATTTCAAAAATCCCAAAAAATTACAAAACATTAAAAACCAACAAATTTTTTACCTCTCCAATTGAAACCTTCACTAGGGGGAGGGACTATTTTAGGATCTCCGTGAAGTCCACCTCATCATATGGGTACTCATCCACTGGAAATGTGGTTGCTCTCATTTATTTCCAATATGTGTCTGTGTGCCTACCACTAGTATGCACTCTATCATCCCGTGGTAAAGAGTTATACCATCTAGCCATATGGCATTTTCTTGTCCATGGAGAGGTTACATAATCTAGTGTTTGGGGTCTCATCACTGCAATCCTCTCGAAAAATAAGCTTACGAGTACGCTCCCATAACTGCAAGTGTCACTCCTTGTCCTCTTCATATTTGTAAGTTGAACCTTCACACTAGTCACCATCCCATCACACCAATTGAACAAGGTGGGTTCCAAACATCATATACTCAGCTCCAAGAGTGGAATTATCACTACATGGGGTGCTACTTATTGTACTACTCGGATCACCGTATAGGCTATTGCCTGAAGGGTCAAGTCCACTATCTCCTCTATGAGGATATTTATTTTGTTTGCCCCTTCCACTTTCCTGCAATGGGCAGCCCTCATAATTCTGATTTTTTTCCCATGTATTTCTTCGAACCCCTTTCAACAAAGCTAGAGCTCTCTTCCTCGATAAACCAGTGAAAAAATATATTTCTGAGGCTTCTGTGGTGAATCTTTTTGGCACAACAATGAAGTGTTGAGTTTCCACATCCCACCACTGTACAATGTATGAAAATAGATGGTATTTACTGGTCATGGTTGGGATTCTAAAAAACTTGAGTAATCCATTGTCCCTCAAGGCATTGACGATTCGCTCATGGGCCATGGCTTGGATTTCGTTCTCTGTGTGTTTCCTTTCTCTCCATTCGTACGCCATGGTTGCTCCTGCACCCACATTATGTGTATCAGTCACTGTAAAACTAGGGAAAAACACATTAAAAAAATTTGAAGGAAAATTATTTCTAAATTTCCTATTCCCCCCCCCCGGTCACGACCTTAACACAGGCATCTCGCAGCCCTAGCCGTGGGCAGCCCATAGCATGCCCACGACTAGGCCTCTCTGGCCGGAAAAATCATGTAGCAAGCTCGCAACTAGGGGAAATTTTCCTCAATAAACTCAAACCCCTAATAATAAACCACTGTATCTCAACATTTAAGTGTAGAAATGACTGAGAGAGAGATGATTCGCTACTTCCTTGCTTGAAGATGGTCGCTTTCTCCTCCTTGATCTTGCTCTCAAATCCTTGGAATCTCCCTTATTCTTTCCTAAAAAACTTCACAATAATCAAATAGAGAGGTAAGAGTTCCTATTATAACCCTTTTTGGCATATTTTGGCATCTTGAGGAATATTCTTTTTTTATTTTTGGGTTAAAGTGGGATTTTGGAGCTTTATGATCTATTTTTTATTTTACCTTTTGCAGGAGGACTTGGGAGTCAAATTTTTCTTCTATATTGAGAGGATACCTTTTATTACACCAAGCCTGAGGTATGATCCTTTTATTGGCATATAGGGGTAGGACACTTTTGTCGATTATGAATTTTGACCGTCAGCATTATTTATGCCTTAGGTTTGACCTGTCAAGTTACAACTTTCGCCATTTCTTGTATGCATGTCGTAGCTTGGCGGTAGAGATTACCTGATCATGGATACCCTAGTTAGAACCCTCTTATTGTATTGGTGTCCATGCAGTCATTTTTTATTTTCTATTTGAATCCCTCCTTCTAACCCGCCACGACTTTGAATTTGAGCCTCATGTTCTCTTCTTCATCTTATTTTTTCCCATACCATAGGATGATTCCACACTCTATCACTTGTGATTATAATTTTTATTAGCATCCTTCTACAATTTGAGCCTTGGTTTCTCTTATCCATCGTCATCACTTGCTTGCCCTACCATCCACACTCACTTGGTGTTTTACCATTTCTTAGAGGAACCGTTGTGATGAGAGGTCTTATTATCAAGCCTCGTGTCAGCCTTATGTCATGAGCAGTTCCATCATTACCGAAACTAGTTGCTACCCTCTATACCACTAGTTCCTGTAGGAGGAATTTTCTTTAAGCTCTTTTTAGACTCCTTAACTTAGAAAATATTGTCGAGTGAACTTGTCTACTTCACGCTCATAAAATTACCTGAAGTGTCATCTACATAGTATAATTTTAACCCTTTTCTGAATTGGGATAGGTTAGTTACAAAAAAGGAATACCCTAGTCTATTATGGATAGGAGGTTCTCCCTTGTATACTTTTATCTCTTTTTCGGGCTTGGGGGACAACTTCACAAAAAAGGAACTTATAAAAAAGAGAAGGAAGGGAACATATATCTTCATTTTTCATCCATTGGAAATGTCAATTGTGTCTCCCTTGAACACAAAACCTATCTGCCTCATTATCTTACAGTTGTGTTGTGTTAAAGACCATGTTAGCTACACACTGTTATATGAGGAGGATAAACACACACACAAGAGACTCAACACACAATGAAGGATAAGTGTGAGGCTTTCTTATTTTTTCCATTATACATGATGTACATTTATAGTACAATGGTGTGACTCTTGGTTTCACATTCCAAGGTCACTTGGACTCCATTGTGACTTTTCGCATTCCACACCTACCCATGAGGATTAGGTGTTCCAACATCCCCCCTTAATCCGAAGGGGTATGTGTGAGTCCAAGAAAAGAGTTGTAATACAAATCTGCAAAGTATGCATGGCAACACTTGGGCTGAATCAACTCTCTGAAATGTTGGAAAAAAGAGGTGGTTTAAGGATGACCACCAACATTGGAACACAAAACTTGTTGCAGTTCCCAGAACTCTTCCAAAACTGGCAAGAAGCTAAAAGCTTCTGCTAGAGGAATTGTCCCTCATATAAAAGGAGACCTTCAACCTAAAATAAGGGAGGTCTACTACCTGTGATGGTTTTAGGATTACCAACAACTCTGGAATGCTTTGAAGCATTTCCTGGAACTCAACCAATGCTGGCAAGAAGCTGAGGAAGCACGCTGGAGAAGTGTTCCTCATATATGAAAGGGAGACCTTCGACCTAAAAGAAGGGAGGTCTACTACCTGTGATGGTTTTAGGTTATCCACCAGCCAAAGATGATGGTTTAAGGTTGTCCACCAACCAAAGGCATGCTCATGGGCATCCGTGTCTCTGGCTACATCTCTGAATCTGGAATGACGAATTGTGGCTCAGGCTCGCTTGAACTGTTGTGTCTATGGCTACAACTCTAAACATGGAATGAGAGATTGTGGCTCAAGCTCGCTTGATCTATTGTCGAAGCTTGTACATGACCACCATTTTCCCCCCTGTCAAGGACAAGGTGAGATGATGGCGAAAACTCAACTGCAAGTTTGCTCAATATCCGTGAACAAGTTCTAACATGTGCCGTAAACATCGTCTTGGCTGCTGATGCCCATTGCCAAGAAGCAATCCATCCAAGATGAATCTTTGTTCTTGCAGGAGGCTTGTTTCTGAAGCATTTGTGTGAAGAATGAGTGTGCCGACCATAGTGCTTGCATGGATGAAGATCAAAACAATGATGTTTCATATGACCAACTCGATCATAGTGTTGGCATTTTACAATTTGTTGTGGAAGTGGAACAGGATCTGGAACAGCTGCAGGTGAACTGTCATACAAGAATCCAGCACTTTGAAATATGATGGGCTTTGTGTAGTCAGGAATATGAGAGGACACATCCTTGTCATATCCAAGACCAGTTCGGTGCTTGTTGTGGACAAGCTCTTCCCAAGGTCTGATGATGGGCTTAGGAAGTGCAGGCTGAGCTAACATACGCATGTACATCTTCTCTAGTACAAGGTGCGAATGTAGATCATACACAACTTTTATCTTCTTTCTTCGGTAGAGTCCTTCCATGATCTTCGAAACAGAAATAGGTTCGGAATGGTGACTCTTTGCTGAAGTTAGTCTTGTTAGAAGCTGAGATTCCAACTGTAAAAACTCAATCTTCTCTTGTGCATCTAGCAAACAACTCTGAATATTACAAAGAGCATTCTTGCTCATTTTTATCATGTCATCAACATTGGAATGAATGAGGTTATTTAACAACTCTAATGCCTCATTGATTTTATCCATTTTAACAACTTAGGCTCAAAAATGAAAGGGTGTCGGCTTCAACCGAAAATGCACCTGTTTACAATGTGATTCAACAACAAATACAAATGACTCCAAAGAATTTCCAACTATGGAAATCTCAAAGTACAAAATGTGCTCCTCAAATGATGGAGGGAAATCAACAATTTTTCAACTCAAATACACTTCAAGTCTTGAATGAAGATGCAAATCAATGTCACTTCAATACAATATTTCTGCAAAATATTTTGTAAATGTGCAGCTGAAAACACGCTGCAGCTGAATTTTTTTCTTCAAAGAGCTATTTTCAATGATGGCAAACTTGTCTTCAAATGTCAATTTCTTCAAAAAATCACCCTTATGCCACAAATCATAAAATGTCAAAAAATCTCTTTTCACTATGTATGTTTACTGTCCATTTGCTCACATGTCATTTCTCATTTACTGCTATTCATTTTCTCTATCTGCTCTTTCTCTCTTCCTCTCTCTCTGCTGTTTTTTTTATATTTTTTTTTAATTAATTAAAATTAATTAAAAAATAGATTAATGGGAATAGTTAAAAATGGAGGGGAAGGGGATTAATTAAAAATAGGGGGAATTTAAAAAAGGATGGGAAATTTATTTGAAATGGGAGGGGGCTTAAAATAAATTTAAAAAAGGGAAGGGAATTAATAATTAAAAATGGGAGTAATTAAAAAATGGGTAGGGAAATTTATTAAAAAAAGGAAACGAAATTAAAATGGTAGAGGGAGGAAAATTTAATTATATAAAAGGAAAGGCGGAATTAAATTAAAAAATTGACTGTGTTAAAAGGGAGCCGGAGTTTGAATCATGGGAAGGCCGAGCGTATGGGCAGGGGAGCCGTAAAGGGGAGATGTGGTAGGGCGGAGCAGGTTAACAGGTTGAGGCCGGTGCATTGGGTATACAGCGAGGGAGGGCGGAGTCAATGCGAGTGTAGAGAGGAGGGGGGAATAGGCGTAGTGTTGAGCGTGGGTTAATTATGGGAGTGAGGTGAGATATGTATGGCGAGAGGTAGGAAGGGGCGAGCGGCCAAGCAAGGGATGAGAGGCTTTCTTATACAAACCAGATGTGAGGGGGTGTATTTATATATGGTGAATGAAAGGAAGCGGTATGGAGTTGGGGCGTATCGTTTTATGTTGTATTGTTGTGAGTGCATATGGTTGTGGGTAGAGCGATTAGAGAGCGGTTAGGGAGGCCGTGGGCCAAGTTTAGTAATTTTTTATTTTTTTAATGTTAAACGAGCGGAGAGAAACAGTGAAAAGATTTTGTACAATATGATTTTTTTTTCAAATGTGTAGCGAGAAACAAATCGATGTGAGAAAATATTTTCCGGCGGTAGAGTAACTCGAGTGCGAGAAATTTTTCAATGGAAAAACTTAGAAACTTCTTGAGAAACCCTCTTTAAACTATTTTCCGGCTGACTCAAAATGAAGAATTTAATAGAGCGGTACAGGGAAGAAATCCAACCTTGAGATGTGCGGTCATGGCGATCTCCAAACCAATTTATGAATGATTGCTTGCCAAGGATTCTGAATGCTACTCCTTCTCAAAACCAAAGCTGAATCTTTAGCACAATCCTTTGCTGCAAAAACTAATCAAAGTCTCTAAATGCTGCAAAAATGTCAAGAATTTTGCAGATATGCACAGGCCATAAACACAAATGGCTCACTCAATTTGGAGCAGGGCCAGCAATCGCCCGCTCTGATACCATGTTAAATACCATGTTGAAGCACACACATGGTGTATGAGAAGAATAAACACACACACAAGAGACTCAACACACAATGAAAGATAAGCGTGAGGCTTTCTTATTTTTCCATTATACATGATGTACATTTATAGTACAATGGTGTGACTCTTGGTTTCATATTCCAAGGTCACTTGGACTCCATTGTGAATTTTCACATTCCACACCTACCCATGTAGGATTAGGTGTTCCATTAACTTGCCTAGGAGTCATACAATCTATATGAGTCTCTTTACTCCTCCAGTTGGTTACTCTTCCAGTCATATGGAGCGTGCCTCGATGCCTACTGTGTTGTTGAATGATATCACATGGTGCTCATTTATTCATGCTGTGAAGCCACTCTTCTATCATGTCGTTATGTGTTCAAGGGAAGTCTCTGATCTTGTGTTGGCCATACGCAATAACTTGCTAACCTTTTTAAGTTGGTCATCCTTATGTCATTTGTACTTCATCACTTCATGACTTCATCCATACATCAATATACTTTGGTCTATTTCATGTTGATTTATGAGATTACATTTAAGCCTCCTTCGACAAATATTCTCTTGTTGACTTCAACTCATTATCCAAGAGCTTGATCTAGGAATCGGTAGTACTTGGGCTTGGAGACCTCGGTGGCGGGCTTCCTCGTGATCGACGATTAGGTTCACATCATTGGCTCCTAATTGGTCGAGTTCATTAGTGTTTGACATCGGCCTCATCCATTCACACTTAGTGGATTGTACTAGTACCTTGGGGTCCATTTTCTTCATTGGTGAATTCCCTCACGTATGTTACGGTGTTGGAAATATTTGAGAGGGGGGAGTGAATCTGTATTCCTTTCAATTAGAGCATTAGTTAATCTTCAATTATTATCGGTGTTTGTACAATGATAACAACAACAAAAAAGGAACACAAATGCACACAGTTTTTAAGGTGGAAACCCACTCCGGGACAAAAACCACCTAATTATTTTCTAATAATTCTTTAATATTCAACTCCAATTGAAAATAAAGCTCCGACTTCCTAGAATCTAGAAAAACATTCTTCTCCAGCTCCCACTGGATGGATGCTCCAACGCCTGAGATTATTCAGTAGTCAACTGAATGGATGCCCCAACACCCAATGAGCTACAACTCACCCTAGCACCACCCTACCACCCTATAGAAGAATAAAAGAAGAATGGACTCCTGTACCAGGAAAAATGGTCCACTTTACAATGATATAGAATGATGTAGAAGAAGAAGATATACTAGACCATAACCCCAACTTTGACACAACCACCTAATGATGATCCTAGACCTCCCAACACTGCCTCTTCAACCCTTAGCAGATAGACACTAGTACAATTTGTACAATAATGTATTTACAATGACTAAGTACAATGATACCTTTACAATGATTGTATGCAGTGCTGCCCACTTGAAGACTTAATATGATGAACTTCTTACTGTTGTTATGCACCTTGGTTGCTTCTCTTGTCATGCTACCCTCTACTGCACCTTGCTTTGCTTTTCTACCATAGAAAGTCTGGTCCTTTGCGATTAAATCCTTGACAACACATGATCTAGCTTTTTCTTGCCTTCTAGGAGCTCGATATTGAATCTGGTGTATATCTGTTATTCCATAAACTCGATATCTAATTTCAGTTCTTATACTTTTAGACCTATGAGTCTTGTTTTCCAATGCCATAGGTTTGACCCAATTTCGATTCTTCAAGGGAGATTTATACCCAATCTCTCACAATGCCCTAATTATGGACTGTTTCAGCAGAGCGCACTTGTACGGCGTCCCACATGTCAATGTTTCTTCATTTGGATCTAAAATTGATAGAGAGAAAGTACGGACTATGCACTATCCACCAATTATTATTGAATTCCAATGCGAAACTCAAAGAGAGAGTTATGACGAATTTACCAAGGTCATATTTATGACTTTTCAATTACCCATGCCCCAACCCCATGGGGTTTAGCCCACTAATTGGGGGTACAAACTTCAAACATGAATATCTTTCAAACCGTGAAGAATTACATGGAGTGCCATATATCAACAGAAACATCTCGACAAGTAGAAGCCATCGAAAATGTTCCTGACCTATAATATAGTAATTTTGTAGGTCAAAATTACCTTGCAAGATTGGGGTAGCCCCTGCTGCTGCTTGAGTTGACATCAATGACAACCACTGATCAACAATCTCCCCCTTTCGCATTGATGGCAACACAAGTACTCCCCTTGCGATCATGACATCTCTTCCTACAACATTCTCTCCCCCTTTGATGTCAATGGAAAAGTGTAACTGCCCATAACACACAACCATCCTGCAGACCTATACACACTTCCACTCCCCACGACACACAACCGTCACACGGACACGTAATCTACTTCCACTTGTCAGGTAAACATGACTCGGGGTAGAGTCAATGTTGACTAGGGTAGATAGTAGTGGTTTTGGGGCACATGGTTTTGTGCACCCATGGTTTTGGCCCATGGTATTACATGTAATGGAGCCTATAAGAGGCTGGGAATACTTCATTGTAAGGTAGGCTTGGAGTTGAGCGGTGAAGGCTCACTTGGCCGGATTGGTCAGGGTTTTGGCCAATGGTTAATGAAATTTCATTAGGATGGGTTTTTCCCCAGATTTGGGGTTTTTCTGGTTAAACATTGTGTTTATGTTTATGTGATTTGTTGCTGGGTTTTGTATACGCGAAATAAAATATTTACCGAGAGAATAATTCACATAAATTCACATGCAAAACCCAACCAACAAATCACATAAACATAAGCCTGATGTTTAACCGGGGAAAACCCCAAATGCGGGAAAAACCCAACCAATGGTACAGGCTATGCATTGGCCAAACTACTGACGCTGCCACTCACCTCCGAGCCTATACCCAATATTCAGCCTCTTATGGGCTGCCCATTACATGTAATACCATGGGCCAAAACCAGCAGATTACCCTGCTATGTTGCTATAAAATTGCTTATCTACCCTACAATGAAAGTTTCTCTACTAAGTGATGTTGACGATGAATAGTATTGGTTTTGGGGCACATGGTTTTGTGCACCCATGGTTTTGGCCCATGGTATTACATGTAATGGAACCTATAAGAGGCTGGGAATACTTCACTGTAAGGTAGGCCTGAAGGTGAGTGGTGAAGGCTCACTTGGCCAGATTGGCCAAGGTTTTTTGGCCAATGGTTAATGAAATTTCATTGGTTGGGTTTTTCCCCAAATTTGGGGTTTTCCTGGTTAAAAATTGTGTTTATGTTTATGTGATTTGTTGCTAGGATTTTTATGTGTATTATTCTCTTAGTAAATATTTTATTTCTGAAGTAATTCCTAACAAATGGTATCGGAGCCATATTTGGCTTCAAAGGGACGCTTTTGCAGCCAAGGGTTTTATTGGCCTATGAATGGAGAAATCAATGCAGCCTTTTGCAGATTTGGCCATACGGAGCATGGTGTTTCTAGGAAATAGGAAATATCCAATTGATTGATTCCATGGGGAATTCCATGGAGGGTTTCTCAATGGATAAAGAGAACAATGGTGCTGCCACAGCTCAGATCTGGCGACTAGCAGTGATAAGAAGTTGGTTCGAGAAATTCAAAGATGAGAGGATGTTTGCACGTGGATTAATTAATTGATGAACCATGTATCTGAAGAGAACTCCTAGAGGACTGGAGGTTATAGAGGCTGGTGACCCATGTAATCCGGTATATGGGTTCTTTTTATATGGACATTGATTTCATATGTACAAAGAGCAACAATGAAAAAAAAAAGATATTATTATAATGGAGTTAATTTTTTACATGTAAATGGGCATACTGCTGTAAGACCTGGTATGGCATGCGTAACCCTGGGTAATCTCCCTGGGTAATCTCTGGTAAAGTCTGGGTTAGACCTAGGTGATAGGGGGGATGTCAAGTTTATAATTACCCTGGGTAAAAATTTGAGGGGGGAAGAGCTAGAGTGAGCGGTGTTGTCTCATTTAGTAGGTTTGGCTAGATTTAGTCAATAATCCCCAAGTCAAGTTTAAGGGGGGAATTGTTAGGTAAACATGACTCGGGGTAGAGTCAATGTTGACTAGGGTAGATAGTAGTGGTTTTGGGGCACATGGTTTTGTGCACCCATGGTTTTGGCCCATGGTATTACATGTAATGGAGCCTATAAGAGGCTAGGAATACTTCATTGTAAGGTAGGCCTGGAGGTGAGTGGTGAAGGCTCACTTGGCCGGATTGGCCAGGGTTTTTTGGCCAATGGTTAATGAAATTTCATTGGTTGGGTTTTTCCCCAGATTTTGGGTTTTCCTGGTTAAACATTGTGTTTATGTTTATGTGATTTGTTGCTGGGTTTTGTATGTGTATTATTCTCTCGGTAAATATTTTATTTCTGCAGTAATTCCTAACACCACTCCCCCTTTATATTATGAAAAAGGAAAATCTAATGAGAACTTGGGAGAATCCCAAGCTTCTGGCGAAGATATTCCAATGCTGGTGAATATTTAATATGTGATTCTTTTGGTGCTGCTTGGAATCTTGCTACTTTTCCAATTGCTTGCATAACATCTGGTCGGGAGGCTGTTACATATAGAAGACTACTAATCATAGATCTGTACAACCTTTGATCCACATCCTTAGATGAGTTGTCTATGCTCAATTTGCAACCTGTTACCATTGGAGTAAGGATGGGTTTGCAATATTCCATTTTAAATTTCTTGAGCATTTCCTTGATGTACTTGGCTTGACATATAAATATTCCTTTCTCTTGCTAAGATATTTGAAGCCCTAAGAAGTATGTTAGCTCACCAAGTAAAGACATCTCGAAATCACTTTGCACCTTTGTAGAAAACTTCTTACTTAGTCGATCATCATTGCTACCAATTATTGTATCATCCTCTTTAGCTATTAGACATGCTTTAGTTGCTTCATCCAGAACATATATGTCGTTTGGAGCTCGACTTGTTGTAGCCACAATTTCACCATACACACCTTTCCTGATTTCACATTTCGTGGAGTTGAATAGTATTGTGTGTCCTTGATCACACATTTGTCCAACACTGAGCAGATTGTGATTCATGTTTTCAACCAATAGAACATTATTGGCTAGAACATATTTGCTTCCGAGAGTGACAGTACCTGATCCTATAACATTTGAAGATCCATCATTTCCAAAGGGCACGGTTCCATCCTTCTTCTCTTTCAGAGATACAAATTTATTTCTATCTCCAGTCATATGCGTTGAGCAACCACTATCAACATACCACACATCTTTGTTCTTTTGAGCCTTGAGAGTGAGAGCACAATTATCATTCTTCTTCTTCTTCCATGTTTGTTCATTTTGTGGCTTCGAAGATTCTTCTAGAGGATTTTCAAGTCTGCAGTCTTTGGCTATGTGTCCAAAGTTTCGACATTTGTAACATTCAATATTATTTCTTAAATGTTCAAATCTATTGATGTTTCGCTGAGCCCTGGGAGGTTCATATTTGAGAGATCTCCTGGAATTGTATTCGTTCCTAGGGTACGTGCGACATTCTACAGCTTTATGACCAAATTTTCCACATGAATAACAGTAGCCATAAAAAATATGTTGGTACCTGGATGGAAATTTTCGTCAAGGAATTGTCTTCCAAGGCTGTTCTTGCGAATATTGTCCAATGAAGTCTACATGCATGTCAGATCTCATAGGTTCATTGTATTTTGTTGTAGAAGGTTCTACTTCTTCTTCTTTGTAACCAATGCTAGTTTTTTCGTTGTAAGATCATTGATTGTTGATGAGTTCTTCCAATGCCCTTGAGTTGTTGGCATATTTTTGGATATTTTTTCCTTTCTTCACTTCCTCATGCAGCGAGACTACTTCGGCTTATAATTCTTCCCTTTCTTGGTTGCTTTCTTCCAACTTCTTTTGAAGTGACTCTTCAATGCATTTGTGTTCTTCAACTTCAATTTTGAGACCTTGAACTTGTTCTTCAAGAGTTTTGGAATGGATCTTCTCCGCCTTGAGATCTTTTATAAGCTTGATTGCTTCCTCATAAAATTCATCTATGGTCCATCCTTCTTCTTCGTTGTTTGATACCTCTTGCTTATTGTGCTTGGCCATAAACAATACTCTCTTATTGGCTTCTTCTTCACTATCATTGTCTTCATCGGATGATGAGCTATCTTCTTTAGAGAGAAAGTTCCTTTTGGATCCTTGCTTGTTGAATTTCTTAAAGCCTTTCTTTCTTTTTGAGTTGCCATTACTTTTGTTTGGACATTTTGCTACAAAATGCCCAACCTCATTACAGTTGAAACATATCAATGGAAGTTTACCTTTGAATTGTCCCTTACCAATTTGTAGTTTTCTCGTGAAGTAAGCATATTCTTCATCTGAAAGACCTTCTTCATCATCTCCATTTTCTTCACACTTGTAGGTGCATGTCTTTTCAATTGAAGGTTGTTTATCCTTATTGGTTTTCTTAGATGCAACGAACGCAGTTTCTAGATGCGAAGTACCCTCTTCTTCATCAAGTCTTATTTCATATGCTATGAGAACTCCATGTAATTCCTCTTTGCTGAGTTTGTCCAGATTTGCACTGTATTCTAAGACCGATACCTTTGGGTTGAATCTCCCTGGTAACATTCTAAGAATATTCCGTATAATAGTCTTCTCGTCAACTGGCTCTCCCAATCCTTCCAGAGTATTGGTTATTTCATCAACATATTGAAAGTATGCAACAATGTTGCAATCTTCTTTCATTATGAGTTGCTCAAATTTTTCTCTATAGATTTGAAGCTTTGCTTCTTTGACATTTGAGTCACCTGCATATATATTCTCAAGCTTGTCCCATACATTTTTGGCGGTTTTACAACCCAACACATTATGATAAGCAGATTCAATAAGTCCATTGATAATAATATTCTTTGCTTTTGCATCATTTACCAAATTCTTCTTACCTTGTTCATCCGCGGTTGATGTAAATCCATTTTGAATAGTGTCCCATACTTTGTAACCTTGCGCCAAGAGATAGACCTCCATTCTTCCTTTCCAGAGTGCATAATTATTTTCATTGAATAGAGGTACACCATTCTTGGTATGCTCCATGACCTCCTTCCAGCTGTTAAATTGCTATTGAAGGAACCAAGCTCTGATACCAATTGTTGGAAATACTGAGAGGGGGGGTGAATCAATATTCCTTTCAATTAGAGAATTAGTTAATCTTCAATTATTATCAGTGTTTGTACAATGATAGCAGCAAACAAAAGGAACACAAATGCACACAGTTTTTAAGGTGGAAACCCACTCCGGGACAAAAACCACCTAATGTTTTTCTAATAATTCTTTAATATTCAACTCCAATTGAAAATAAAGCTCCAACTTCCTAGAATCTAGAAAAGAATTCTTCTCCAACTCCCACTAGATGGACGCTCCAATGCCCGAGATTCTTCAGTAGTCAACTGAATGGATGCCCCAACACCCAATGAGCTACAACTCACCCTAGCACCACCCTACCACCCTATAGAAGAATAAAAGAAGAATGGACTCTCGTACCGGGGAAAATGGTCCACTTTACAATGATATAGAATGATGTAGAAGAAGAAGATATACTAGACCATAACCCCAACTTTGACACAACCACCTAATGATGATCCTAGACCTCCCAACACTGCCTCTTCAACCCTTGGAAAATAGACACTAGTACAATTTGTACAATAATGTATTTACAATGACTAAGTACAATGATACCTTTACAATGATTGTATGCAGTGCTGCCCACTTGAAGACTTCATATGATGAACTTCTTGTTGTTGTTATGCACCTTGGTTTCTGCTCTTGTCATGCTACCCTTTGCTTCCCCTTGCTTTTCTTTGCTACTGTAGAAAGTTTGGTCCTTTGCAACCCTTGACAACACATGATCTAGCTTTTTCTTGCCTTCTAGTAGCTCAATATTGAATCTGGTGTATCTATGTTATTTCATATTCTCAATATCTGATTTTGGGTCCTATAGTAGTCCTTTGATTCTTCTTTCCAATGCCATAGGTCTGACACAATTTGGATTCTTCAAGAGAGATTTATGCCCAATCTCTCACAATGCCCTATTTATGGACTGTTTCAGTAGAGCGCACTTGTACTACGTGCCACGTGTCACTATTTCTTCATTTGTCTCTGAAATTAATAGAGTGAAAATTAAATACTATGCACTATCCACCAATTTTTATGGAATTCCAATCCGATACTCAGAGAGAGAGTTATGATGATTTTACCAAGGTCACTTCTTTGAGATGAATTTGAACTCTTGAAAACCCCGGGTTCCTGAATCCTTATCTCCCAACTATTGCGCGCCTTGATCTAAAACTTTTACGAAGCTTCCTCAACATTTCAGCTTTGCCTCATAAGAATTTCAGCTTCGAACCTTCATCGAAAATAATTTATAGGGAAAATGTCACGATGACCTATTTCGAATGGAAAAATCCCTTGCCTAAGGAAATGAAGATCACAATTTATATGAATGCTTAAGTTGAGAGAGGCTTCAGCAAGTGAACGTGGAGAGGATTTTAGGAGCTTAAAAAATATTAATTATGAATTTTCAATAACCCATGCCCCAACCCCATGGGGTTTTAGCCCACTAACTGGGGGTACAAACTTCAAACATGAATATCTCTCAAACCGTGAAGAATTACATGGTGTGTCATATATCAACGAAAACATCTCGACAAGTAGAAACCATCAAAAGCATTATTGACCCAGAATATATTAATTTTGTAGGTTAAAATTCCCATGCAATATTTGGTTAGCCCCTAGTGCTGCTTGGGTTGACATCAATGACAACCACTGATCAACAATCTCCCCCTTTGGCATTGATGGCAACACAAGTACTCCCCCTGCGATCATGACACCTCTTCCTACAACATTCTCTCCCCCTTTGACATCAATGGCAAAGGGTAACTCCCCCTGAAACAGAACCATCCTGCGGACCTGTACACACTTTCACTCCCCCTGACACACAACCATCCTGTAGACCTGTAATCTACTTCCACTCCCCCTTTATATTCTGAAAAAAGGAAAATCTAATGAGAACTTGGGAGAATCCCAAGCTTCTGGCAAAGATATTCCAATGCTGGTGAATATTTAATATGTGATTCTTTTGGTGCTGCTTGGAATCTTGCTACTTGTCCAACTGCTTGCATAACATCTGGTTGGGAGGCTATTACATATAGAAGACTACTAATCATAGATTTGTACAACCTTTGATCCACATCCTTAGATGAGTCGTCTATGCTCAATTTGCAACCTGTTACCATTGGAGTAAGGATGGGTTTGCAATCTTCCATTTTAAATTTCTTGAGCATTTCCTTGATGTACTTGGCTTAACATATAAATATTCCTTTCTCTTGCTGAGATATTTGAAGCCCTAAGAAGTATGTCAACTCACCAAGTAAAGACATCTCAAAATCACTTTGCACCTTTGTAGCAAACTTCTTACTTAGTCGATCATCATTGCTACCAATTATTGTATCATCCTCTTTAGCTATTAGACATGCTTTAGTTGCTTCATCCAGAACATATATGTCGTTTGGAGCTCAACTTGTTGTAGCCACAATTTCACCATACACGCCTTTCCTGATTTCACATTTCATGGAGTTGAATAATATTGTGTGTCCTTGATCACACATTTGTCCAACACTGAGCAGATTGTGATTCATGTTTTCAACTAATAGAACATTCTTGGCTAGAACATATTTTATTCTGAGAGTGACAGTACCTGATCCTATAACATTTGAAGATCCATCATTTCCAAAGGACATGGTTCCATCCTTCTTCTCTTTCAGAGATACAAATTTATTTCTATCTCCAGTCATATGTGTTGAGAAACCGCTATCAACATACCACACATCTTTGTTCTTTTGAGCCTTGAGAGCGAGAGCACAATTATCATTATTCTTCTTCTTCCATGTTCATTCATTCTGTGGCTTCGAAGATTCTTCTGGAGGATTTTCAAGTCTGTAGTCTTTGGCTATGTGTCCAAAGTTTCGACATTTGTAACATTCAATATTATTTCTTAAATGTTCAAATCTATTGATATTTCGCTGAGCCCTGGGAGGTTCATATTTGACAGATCTCCTAGAATTGTATTCTTTCCTAGGGTACGTGCAACATTCTACAACATTATGACCAACTTTTCCACATGAATAACAGTAGCCATAAAAAATATGTTGGTACTTGGATGGAAATTTTCATCGAGGAATTGTCTTCCAAGGCTGTTCTTGTGAATCTTATCCAATGAAGTCTACATGCATGTCAGATCTCATAGGTTCATTGTATTTTGTTGTAGAAGGTCCTGCTTCTTCTTCTTTGTAACCGATGCCAGTTTTGTCATTGTAAGATTGTTGATTGTTGATGAGTTCTTCCAATGCCCTTGAGCTGTTGGCATAGTTTTGGATAGTTTTTCCTTTCTTCACTTCCTCACACAGCGAGACTACTTCGGCTTCTAATTATTCCCTTTCTTGGTTGCTTTCTTCCAACTTCTTTTGAAGTGACTCTTCAATGCATTTGTGTTCTTCAACTTCAATTTTGAGACCTTGAACTTGTTCTTCAAGAGTATTGGAACGGATCTTCTCCGCCTTGAGATCTTTTATAAGCTTGATTTCTTCCTCATAAAATTCTTCTATGGTCCATCCTTCTTCTTTGTTGTTTGATACCTCTTGCTTATTGTGCTTGGCCATAAACAATACTCTCTCATTGGCTTCTTCTTCACTATCATTGTCTTCATCGGATGATGAGCTATCTTCTTTAGAGAGAAAGTTCCTTTTGGATCCTTGCTTGTTGAATTTCTTAAATCCTTTCTTTCTTTTTGAGTTGCCATTACTTTTGTTTGGACATTTTGCTACAAAATTCCCAACCTCATTACAGCTGAAACATATCAATGGAAGTTTACCTTTGAATTGTCCCTTACCAATTTTTATTTTTCTCGTGAAGTAAGCATATTCTTCATCTGAAAGACCTTCTTCATCATCTCCATTTTCTTCACACTTGCAGGTGCATGTCTTTTCAATTGAAGGTTGTTTATCCTTATTGGTTTTCTTAGATGCAACGAAAGCAGTTTCTAGATGCGAAGTACCCTCTTCTTCATCAAGTCTCATTTCATATGCTATGAGAACTCCATGTAATTCCTCTTTGCTGAGTTTGTCCAGATTTTCACTATATTCTAAGACCGATACCTTTGGGTTGAATCTCCCTAGTAACGTTCTAAGAATCTTCCATATAATAGTCTTCTCATCAACTGGCTCTCCCAATCCTTCCAGAGTATTGGTTATTTCATCAACGTATTGAAAGTATGCAGCAATGTTGCAATCTTATTTCATTCTGAGTTGCTCAAATTTTTCTCTATAGATTTGAAGCTTTGCTTCTTTGACATTTGAGTCACCTGCATATATATTCTCAAGCTTGTCCCATACATTTTTGGTGGTTTTACAACCCAACACCTTATGATAAGCAGATTCATTAAGTCCATTGATAATAATATTCTTTGCTTTTGCATCATTTACCAAATTCATCTTACCTTGTTCATCTGCGGTTGATGTAAATCCATTTTGAACGGTGTCCCATACTTCGTAACCTTGCGCCAAGAGATAGACCTCCATTATTCCTTTCCAGAGTGCATAATTATTTTCATTGAATAGAGGTACACCATTCTTGGTATGCCCCATGACCTCCTTGGGATAAGTTAGGCGAGTATTAGGAAGAGTCAAACTCGATTCAATTGTTGGAAATCTTGAGAGGGGGGGGTAGGAATCGGTATTCCTTTCAATTAGAGCATTAGTTAATCTTTAATATTCAACTCCATTTGAAAATAAAGCTCCAACTTCCTAGAATCTAAAAAATAATTCTTCTCCAGCTCCCACTGGATGGACGCTCCAACTCCCGAGATTCTTCAGTAGTCAACTGAACGGATGCCCCAACACCCAATGAGCTACAACTCACCCTAGCACCACCCTACCACCCTATAGAAGAATAAAAGAAGAATAGACTCCTGTACCAGGGAAAATGGTCCACTTTACAATGATATAGAATGATGTAGAAGAAGAAGATATACTAGACCATAACCCCAAATTTGACACAACCACCTAATGATGATCCTAGACCTCCCAACACTGCCTCTTCAACCCTTGGAAGATAGATACTAGTACAATTTGTACAATAATGTATTTACAATGACTAAGTACAATGATACCTTTACAATGATTGTATGCAGTGCTGCCCACTTGAAGACTTCATATGATGAACTTCTTGCTGCTGTTATGCACCTTGGTTGTTGCTCTTGTCATGATACGCTCTGCTGCACCTTGCTTTTCTTTGCTGCCATAGAAATTATGGTCCTTTGCAACCCTTGAAAACACATGATCTAGCTTTTTCTTGTCTTCTAGGAGCTCGATATTGAATCTAGTGTATCTCTGTTATTTCAAATCCTCAATATCTGATTTTCAGTCTTATAGTAGTAATCTAAGTCATCTTTCCAATGCCATAGGTCTGACCCAATTTGGCTTCTTTAAGAGAGATTTATACCCAATCTCTCACAATGCCCTAATTATGGACTGTTTCAGCAGAGCACAATTGTACAGCGTGCCACGTGTCACTTTTTCTTCATTTAGCTCTGAAATTGATAGATCAAGAAATAAATACTGTGTAATATATTCTTTTTTTTATGAAATTCCAATCCGATACTCAGAGAGAGAGAGTTATGACGAATTTACTAAGGTCACTTCTTTGAGATGAATTTCAGGAGCCTGCACGAACCCTGACTTCCATAGATCATATCTCCAAAAATGTTGTTCACCTTGATTTGAAATTTTTACAGTAGCTTCCTTAGGATTTTAGCTTCGCCTCATAAAAACTTCAGATTTTGAAACTTCGTATAAAAAAATTTAGAGCGCAAATTCCACGATGACCTATTTCAGATGGCGAAATCCCTTGCCTAAGGAGGAAATGAAGATCACAATTTATATAAATGCTTAAGTTGAGAGGGGCTTCAACAAGTGAACGTGGGAGGGATTTTAGGAGCTTTAAAAATATTAATTATGACTTTTCAATGACCCATGCCCCAACCCCATGGGGTTTTAGCCCACTAACTGGGGGTACAAACTTCAAACATGAATATCTCTCAAACCGTGAATAATTACATGGCGTGCCATATATCAACGGAAACATCTCGACAAGTAGAAACCATCAAAAGCATTATTGACCCAGAATATATTAATTTGGTAGGTCAAAATTCCCATGCAATATTGGGTTAGCCCCTGGTGCTGCTTGGGTTGACATCAATGACAACCATTGATCAACAATCTCCCCCTTTGGCATTGATGGCAACACAAGTACTCCCCCTGCGATCATGACACCTCTTCCTACAACATTCTCTCCCCCTTTGACATCAATGGCAAAGGGTAACTCCCCCTGAAACACAACCATCCTGCGGACCTGTACACACTTCCACTCCCCCTGAAACACAACCGTCCTGCAGACTTGTAATCTACTTCCACTCCCCCTTTATATTCTAAAAAAGGAAAATCTAATGAGAACTTTGGAGAATCCCAAGCTTCTAGCGAAGATATTCCAATGCTGGTAAATATTTAATATGTGATTCTTTTGATGCTGCTTGGAATCTTGCTACTTTTCCAACTTCTTTCATAACATCTGGTCGGAAGGCTGTTACATATACAAGACTACTAATCATAGATTTGTACAACCTTTGATCCACATCCTTAGATGAGTCATCTATGCTCAATTTGCAACCTGTTACCATTGGAGTAAGGATGGGTTTGCAATCTTCCATTTTAAATTTCTTGAGCATTTCTTTGATGTACTTGGCTTGACATATAAATATTCCTTTCTCTCGCTGAGATATTTGAAGCCCTAAGAAGAATGTCAGCTCACCAAGTAAAGACATCTCGAAATCACTTTGCACCTTTGTAGCAAACTTCTTACTTAGTCGATCATCATTGCTACCAATTATTGTATCATCCTCTTTATCTATTAGACATGAATTAGTTGCTTCATCCATAACATATATGTCATTTGGAGCTCAATTTGCTGTAGCCACAATTTCACCATACACGCCTTTCCTGATTTCACATTTCGTGGAGTTGAATAGTATTGTGTGTCCTTGATCACACATTTGTCCAACACTGAGCAGATTGTGATTCATGTTTTCAACCAATAGAACATTCTTGGCTAGAGCATATTTTCTTCCGAGAGTGACAGTACCTGATCCTATAACATTTGAAGATCCATCATTTCCAAAGGACACGGTTCCATCCTTCTTCTCTTTCAGAGATACAAATTTATTCTTATCTCCAGTCATATGCGTTGAGCAACCGCTATCAACATACCACACATCTTTGTTCTTTTTAGCCTTGAAAGCGAGAGCACAATTATCATTCTTCTTCTTCTTCCATGTTCGTTCGTTCTGTGGCTTCGAAGATTATTCTGGAGGATTTTCAAGTCTGCAGTCTTTGGCTATGTGTCCAAAGTTTCGACATTTGTAACATTCAATATTATTTCTTAAATGTTCAAATATATTGATGTTTTGCTGAGCCCTGGGAGGTTCATATTTGACAGATCTCCTGGAATTGTATTCATTCCTAGGGTACGTGCGACATTCTACAGCTTTATGACCAAATTTTCCACATGAATAACAGTAGCCATAAAAAATATGTTGGTACCTGGATGGAAATTTTCATCAAGGAATTGTCTTCCAAGGTTGTTCTTGCGAATCTTGTCCAATGAAGTCTTCATGCATGTCAGATCTCATAGGTTCATTGTATTTTGTTGTAGAAGGTCCTGCTTCTTCTTCTTTGTAACCGATGCTAGTTTTGTCATTGTAAGATCGTTGATTGTTGATGAGTTCTTCCAATGCCCTTGAGCTGTTGGCATAGTTTTGGATAGTTTTTCCTTTCTTCACTTCCTCACGTAGTGAGACTACTTCGACTTCTAATTCTTCCCTTTCTTGGTTGCTTTCTTCCAACTTCTTTTGAAGTGACTCTTCAATGCATTTGTGTTCTTCAACTTCAATTTTGAGACCTTGAACTTGTTCTTCAAGATTTTTGGAACGGATCTTCTCCACCTTGAGATCTTTTATAAGCTTGATTGCTTCCTCATAAAATTCTTCTATGGTCCATCCTTCTTCTTCGTTGTTTGATACCTCTTGTTTATTGTGCTTGGGTTTATTATGCTTGGCCATAAAAAATACTCTCTCATTGGCTTCTTCTTCACTGTCATTGTCTTCATCGGATGATGAGCTATCTTCTTTAGAGAGAAAGTTCCTTTTGGATCCTTGCTTGTTGAATTTCTTAAAGCCTTTCTTTCCTTTTGAGTTGCCATTACTTCTGTTTGGACATTTTGCTACAAAATTCCCAACCTCATTACAGCTGAAACATATCAATGGAAGTTTACCTTTGAATTGTCCCTTACCAATTTTTAGTTTTCTCGTGAAGTAAGCATATTCTTCATCTGAAAAACCTTCTTCATCATCTCCATTTTCTTCACACTTGCAGGTGTGTGTCTTTTCAATTGAAGGTTTTTTATCCTTATTGGTTTTCTTATATGCAACAAACGTAGTTTCTAGATGCAAAGTACCCTCTTCTTCATCAAGTCTCATTTCATATGCTATGAGAACTCCATGTAATTCCTCTTTGCCGAGTTTGTCCAGATTTGCACTGTATTTTAAGACTGATACCTTTGGGTTGAATCTCCCTGGTAACATTCTAAGAATCTTCCATATAATAGTCTTCTCGTCAACTGGCTCTCCCAATCCTTCCAGAGTATTGGTTATTTCATCAACGTATTGGAAGTATGTAGCAATGTTGCAATCTTCTTTCATTCTGAGTTGCTCAAATTTTTCTCTATAGATTTGAAGCTTTGCTTCTTTGACATTTGAGTCACCTGCATATATATTCTCAAGCTTGTCCCATACATTTTTGGTGGTTTTACAACCCAACACTTTATGATAAGTAGATTCAATAAGTCCACTGATAATAATATTCTTTTCTTTTGCATCATTTACCAAATTCTTCTTACCTTGTTCATCCATGGTTGATGTAAATCCATTTTGAACAATGTCCCATACTTCGTAACCTTGCGCCAAGAGATAGACCTCCATTCTTCCTTTCCAGAGTGCATAATTATTTTCATTGAATAGAGGTACACCATTCTTGGTATGCTCCATGACCTCCTTCCAGCTGTTAAACTGCTATTGAAGGAACCAAGCTCCGATACCAATTGTTGGAAATACTGTGAGGGGGGGGGGGGGTGAATCGGTATTCCTTTCAATTAGAGCATTATTTAATCTTCAATTATTATCAGTGTTTGTACAATGATAGCAGTAAACAAGAGGAACAAAAATGCACACAGTTTTTAAGGTGGAAATCCCTCAGAGACAAAAACCTGCCTAATGCTTTTCTAATAATTCTTTAATATCTAAAATAAAATAAAGCTCCAACTTCCTAGAATCTAGAAAAGCATTCTTCTCCAACTCCCACTGGATGGACGCTCCAACGCCTGAGATTATTCAGTAGTCAACTGAATGGATGCCCCAACACCCAATGAGCTACAACTCACCCTAGCACCACCCTACCACCCTATAGAAGAATAAAAGAATAATGGAATCCCGTACTAGGGAAAATGGTCCACTTTACAATGACATAGAATGATGTAGAAGAAGAAGATATACTAGACCATAACCCCAAATTTGACACAACCACCTAATGATAATCCTAGACCTCTCAACACTGCCTCTTCAACCCTTGGCAGATAGACACTAGTACAATTTTTACAATAATGTATTTACAATGACTAAGTACAATTATACCTTTACAATGATTGTATGCACTGCTGCCCACTTGAAGACTTCATATGATGAACTTCTTGTTGCTTTTATGCACCTTTGTTGTTGCTCTTGTCATGCTACCCTCTACTGCACCTTGCTTTGCTTTTCTTCCATATAAATTTTGGTCCTTTGCAACCCTTGACAACACATGATCTAGCTTTTTCTTGCCTTCTAGGAGCTTGATATTGAATCTGGTGTATCTCTGTTATTTCAGATCCTCAATATCTGATTTTTGGTCTTGTATTATTCCTCTGAGTCTTCTTTCCAATTCCACGAGTCTGACCCAATTTGAATTCTTCAAGGTAGATTTATACCCAATCTCTCACAATGCCCTAATTATAGACTGTTTCAGCAGAGCGCACTTGTACGGCGTGCCACGTGTCACTGTCTCTTCATTTGGCTCTGAAATCGATAGAGAAAAAATTACATACTTTGTGCTATCCACCAATTTTTACAGAATTCCAATCCGATACTCAGAGAGAGAGTTATGACGAATTTAGCAAGGTCACTCCTTTGAGATAAATTTCAGGATCCTGCAAAAACCCTGACTTCCACAAATCATATCTCCAAAAATTTTGTTCACCTTGATCTGAAATTTTTACAGTACCTTCCTCAAGATTTCAGATTTTCCTCATAAAATTTTCATCTTCTGAACCTTTGTAGAAAAAAAGTTAGAGCACAAATTCCACGATGACCTGTTTCAGATGGCGAAATGCCTTTCCTAAGGAGGAAATGAAGATCACAATTTATATAAATGCTTAGGTTGAGAGGGGCTTCAACAAGTGAATGTGGGACGGATTTTAGGAGCTTAAAAAATATTAATTATTACTTTTCAATGACCCATGCCCCAACCCCATGGGGTTTTAGCCCACTAACTGGGGGTACAAATTTCAAACATGAATATCTCTCAAACCGTGAAGAATTGCATGGCGTGCCATATATCAACGGAAACATCTCGAAAAGTAGAAACCATCAAAAGAATTATTGACCTAGAATATATTAATTTGGTATGTCAAAATTCCCATGCAATATTGGGTTAGACCATGTTGCTGCTTGGGTTGACATCAATGACAACCGCTGATCAACAACTGGTTTACCTTATTAGCTGGTAATCAGGAAATTTCTACCATTTCTTGACTTCAGCTCATCTATTTGCATGAGTAGATTCATACCATCGGGGATATGTCGAAGACCCTGTGTTAGGGACATATCACTCTTATATGAAAACCTTCCTAGGTTGCGCTAGAATTATGTATAATTTATGTAATTTGAGGGCTATCTGGGACACTTCTTTTTCTGTCATGTGTCCATAGCCCTACTGATGTATACTGTGACATAAATCCATGATTGTATTTCTTAGTGGTTATGATCTTTTGATTGAATGACATGGATCATATGTTTATGTCTATCGTGGCCATGCTCCGGTCCTTTATATCATGGATCCACAATGTATGTTTGTCGGCCATGTTCAGTATTTTCTTATGACCAAGCATGTCTATGCCCGCCTTAGGGATGTTATCATCATAGATGAGACTTCAGCTTCCTTGTTTTATAATCCATGTTCTTGGCTTTGTTTCCCCACTGCCACTTTGACCTCTGATTTTGGTTATAATTTATTTCATCCATCAACTGCTCATTTTGACCTCATACATTAGGGGGCATATGTTATTAGCCTATTTTTCTACCCTTACATAACTTACCCCTAGCCCTCATAGTTAGATGCCCTTTTCCTGACTTGGGGTGCCCATTTTTGCTAGTTTGACCCTTAGTCGTAGGCTGGAAATCTTGTGCTCATGACCAAGCACGTTTAGCCGCAACCTTGGCCTCTTATGCCCACGACTAAGTCCCTCATCCACTCTTTTTGTGCCTATGGCCAAGGGAACTTTCTAAAATCACTTGGTCCCTAAGAGATCGTCTCGATTACTCACTAATTCGAGTTGGACAGGACTCATCCACTAGAAGTTTCTCTAACTCCTCATCATTCTGAGTGTCCACATTCATCCCCTAGGGAATTATCATTTACCTATTTATATTGGATCGTTTGAGAGGGTCGGGATAGTTTTGGAGAGCCATACTTCTGTCGCACTAAGGTCTTGATCCTCTGTTGTTATCTTGTTATCACATTGAGAGCTTATGAGGTCTTAGTTTTTATGTGAGTGCTCTTCCTACTCATTTATCACATCTAGTGGGGAAACTATGTCGGATCGCAGAGAGGAGACTCTGGAGTAGAGGTATAGAAGCTTTGTATTATGTTTTTGAGATTAATGAATATCTATGTTCTCTCCCTTACATGATCATGTTTTAGTTTGTGTGATTGGTTTATCATTATATTGTTTTTAATCTAATGATATTTCGAGGAAGATCACTTGTTGTCCTTGAATGTTTGTGATTGTGTGTAGGTATTGAGATCGAAAGCAAATTGGGTATATCACTCGTGTGGAGTGCGCTAATTCTACTTCAAACTCAAGATCCATCCCCAAACTTCGAGGAGGAAAGGTACTCTTGTCTTCCTCATAGCATAGATCCAATTGATTGTTGCTTGTGAATCATGTGGGATTGGGGATCTTGTATGTCTTCTTAATCATGCTTGTGTTTGTCTGGTGATATGTTGAACGCTATATCATGAAGCAATGGATCCTTGTGATTTCCATTGAAACAAAAAAATTGCATAATTTTTATCATAACCCTCAAGTCGCATGCATGATGCCTACAAGGGAGAAACTGTAACCTTTTTCACCCAATTATGTGCCTATGACAATTGGATTTAAGCCACTTTTTCAGGCTAGGATCCAGACCTCTTCCCATAACTTAATGAAACTTTTCAAAACCATGAATGACACAAGGAAAAATCCTTTCATACAAATATTAGATAAGAACTTGACCTAAAAAATCCTAACCATGATAGAAATTATGTCAAACACATCATGAACATGTAATGCACAGGTCATAAATACACATTTGATCATAGGGATATCATACGTGTATGAGAATTGTCAAGAAGTTGATCTATTTCAATCTCACAATAGTTGCATTATCATATATTAGGTCATACATTCACTAACCATTAATTCATAAATCAAAAAATGATTATAGCCATAACTAAAGTATATCATAAAACCGTGCTTATAACCATCATATAACTGACAAAATAGAAATCATATAACAACCATTAAAATCACATAATAACAAGCACATTTACTCATAAGATAGAAGAGGAAAAAGAGCTCTTATTATTCATATGCAAAAGCCAACCAAGCCAGGGACTTCCACATACCACCTGACCATAGATTGGGTTGAACCAAATATTTCTCTTATCCAATCACCCCCATGCCATATTCCAAGCATGAATGTGGGACTCACAACAAAACTGACCATGCTTATCAAGATTTACCACATATCCTGCCAAACTATTCAAGGATTTATAGGCCCGAAGTAAGAATCTATACAACCATGGTTTACCATATATCCAGCCATATATGGGTCAAGGATTCCTAGGCCCAAAAAAAAACATACACTGCAAGCTTAAGCGTAATCCCACATTTATAGTCTAGGGATCACTAGGCCCTAAACAAGCATGAATGCCTCTAGATTTCTCCACCTAAACCGTCAGGAATTTTCTTGTCTCCACCCTTAGTCTTACCGCATATCCCACCTTTACCAGTCCAGGGATTTCTATGACTTTGGGAATTTTCCTAATACCACCCCACTCAGTTTCGAAAGCATCCAAAAATCCATATCGACCAAGAAAAAGAACCCCATAACACCATGGTTATTTGGAAATTGCAAGGAAAGGCTGAAAACCATTGTCACACCTGGAAACACCCATGTCAATGATAGCAAGATAAAAAAAACACACATGCATATACCATGCATGCAAAAACTAGCAAGGAAATCATGCATGCAACTCGATACCTACAAGTAATCTCGTTTTAGCAAATTGATCCAACTCTTCCTTGCTTGATCTTTTTTTTTCTTTTCCTTCGTTTCCCTTCCTTTAATTTCCTTGCTCCATTTCTATAATTCTCCAATAATTCTCTAAGTGAGAGAGAGAGAGAGAGAGAGAGAGAAATATCTAAGCTAAAACTGACAAAAGGTTGTGAATTGATCAAGCCTTTTTATGACTGAAGCCTCTATTTTCTTCAATTTCCATTATTTTCATTCATTAATTTTTCTCGTCACATGAAACCTGTGACCTTTCACCTTCCTTCTCTCATATTTTCAATATTTTCGTAAATAAAATGCCAATTAATGCCTCTTTTCCTTTTCAAAGCCTTTTCCAATTTCCATAGCCATAATAAAACAAATGAACACCCACACTAGGATATTTTTCCCAACATTAATCTTGGAATACGTGTCCCATGACCTTGCTATTATTTTTCCTTAATTAACTTTATTCCATGGATTTTAAACCCTAGGATGTTATAATTTCACAGTTGAGGCAGTTAGTGTTGCAATGACGTAGGCTTGCTCACTGCGATTGCGCAGTGTGCAGTTATGGAAGGAAAGGATCTATTAGTTACACAATTGAGAATGGAAGGAACTGGGAAAGGGCCTGACTACTAACTAATAATGTGCATGTATAGGGGAGGCCTAACTAGATAATGATTGCATAGTGAGCTAGTGCAAGAGGAAGGGATTGGGCACTCAGATTTCACAATGTGCAGTTCTAGGAGGTTGGTCTCTGAGACTGCACAATGCATAGTTTTAGGAGGCAAAGGATGGTTGATTGGGGTTTATGATTGTGCAGTGCATAGTTCAAGAAGGAAAGAAGGTGATTGGTTGGTCTTGCCAATTATGAAGACAAAAAAACTTCATAAATTGACTAAGTGTGGGATTAGTAAGGTAGAAAGATGTGACCAGAAAGTGTGTCATGAATTCCTTTCGCAAAGAGGGACACTTCCCTTAACAAAATATGACACTTGTAATTCCTTCACAAAGTGACTCAGAAACTTAGGAAGCAAGAATGATATGGCTCTAATAACTAGGAAACACAATTCAAATATTTAAAGGCAGTCTAAAATTTTTGAATATAGGCCAAAATGTGGAGGGTGTTGTAACAATGACAACACTTGGTGGTTCACTATAAGAACCCATAGCTTCTCTATTTGGGTCTAGCTTCATGCACCAAGTCTAGTCTTTCAAAAAGTATTAATTCATCATGTGGATTAAATTTGATTCCCCATTTAACCTAGTTATATATTTAGTATTTCCTGTTCCCTTTCTCGGCTAAACACGTTTACAAAGCTTACCATATCACAATTATTTTGATCTAGGAGAAGGGTAATATGTAGTAACAAGTTTAAAATTATCAGATTTTTAGCTTCATCTTTGGTGTTTCTCCACTACCAACAGACCTATTCAGTACCCTGATGGAGTCCCTATAGGAACACAAGCATTTTTTGTTATGAAACTAGCTCCAAAACTAGAAGAAAAGAGAGATCAACGCCTTAGAAATCAGCCACTTCGAGGGGGAACCTCCTTTACATTACATAAATGAACAATTATTGGATGATTCAAATGAAAAAACCTCCTTTCTATATGTAGGAGTTCATGCGGTCACAATATAATCCTAGTCGACCTAACAATAATAATGTAAGGGCACAACAATAACAATAGTGGGGTTTTATGGGGCACAACAATAACAATAGTGGGATTTTATGGGGCACAATAATAACAATACGGGGACTACAGGGGTAAAACAATAAAAATAAGGGGGCTACACTAAGAACAATAAGGGACTACACTAGTAATAGAGGGACCTAACATGCCCCTCTCCTTCAAAAAAATTTTGTCCTCAACACTTGAGTAGCTCTGGATGCTTCTGCATTAAAATCTCATCCTCCCATGTGGAATATTCATTGGGTAAGTTCTTCCACTTGATGAGATACTCTGAAATTGATCGATTTTGTAGTTGTCGAGTTCTTGTTTTCGTGACTGCTTTAGGTTTCAATATTTTTTTCCTTCCTCATCAAATTTTGGAAATATTGTTTGAACTGGAATTTTTTCACCTATAACCTTCTTTAAGCATGAAACATGGAAAATTGGGTGCACTTGAGAAGAAGCAGGAAGATCCAATTTGTATGCCATAGTACCAATCTTTTGCAACACCTTGTAAGGACCATAGTACTTTGGTGATAATTTATTATCCTTATTAGCCTTCTTAAGGTACATTCATGTATATGAATGTAGCCGTAAAAATACCCAGTCTCCTACATCAAAACTTCTATCATTGTGATGTTGATATGCCTGTTATTTCATTCAATTTTATGCCAAATTTAGGTTATCCTTTAAGAGTTGAAGAACTTATTTTTGATGCTCGATGTGATCTTCCACTGCTTGAACCTTATAATTTTCTCTTAAATATTATGTGTAGACGGTGGATGATATCCATAAACTGTCATAAATGGGGTCATTTTTGCTACAATATGGAAGGAAGTGTTATACCACCATTCAGTCAGAGGTAACCACTTGAACCATTGTGTTTGTTTATCAGATACAAAACAACGAAGATATCCTTCCAAAACTTTGTTCACTGTCTCAGTTTTCCCATCGAATTGAGGATGATAAGATGATATATGGGCTAGTTGAGTACCCAAACAAGAAAATAATTTCTTCCAAAAATTTCTAGTGAAAATAGGATCTCTGTTGCTTACAATAATCTTTGGGTTTCCATGTATTTTTTGAATTTTTTCCATAAATGCAGTAGAAATTATGCTTTATTTCAATGGATGAGATAATGCACAAAAGTATGCATACTTGGTAAGTATATCACCATGATGACACTATTTCCTTCAAACTTAGGTAAACCTGTGATAAAATCCATTGAACCCTCCTCCCAACGTTAACTTGGAATGGGTAAAGGTTGTAGCAGACTCGGGTTCTTAATTATCTCAACTTTATTTGTTGGCAAACCAAACATTTTTCCACAAAACTTTGAATATCATATTTATGGTCATCCCAGAAAAATTCTTTCTTCACCCTATGGTAAGTTTTTTAAAATCCTTAGTGTCCTCCTACAGGAGAGGTGTGCAATTCCAAAAAAATATTTTGTTTTATTTGGGAATTCTTACAAATATATAAGTAATATTTGTACCATAGGAATAATTTTTCTAACTAAATGTATCAAATGTATTGGGATCTTGCTACAAATTTTGAATGAGTGTCCACACTTCTTCATCATTCTTCCATTCCTTCCTTGCTTTGGTTATCCAATCTGGTTCGATAATAGAAATGGCACAAAGTAATGCTTCCACCTCCTCATCCTTTCTTGAGAGTGCATCTGCAACAAAATTTAGCTTCCCTTTTTTGTAGATGATTTCAAATTCATAACGCAACATATTTGTGACCCATTTTTAATGTTCTTTTGAATATAGTCTTTGTTCCAAAAAGTATTTAAGACTATCATGATCAGTTTTTACCTTGAAGTGTCTTCCCATTAGGTAAGGTTGCCATTTCTATAGTGCATGTAGTATTGCCAACATTTCCTTCTCATAAATATCTTTCTATAAATAATTTCTTTTGATTGTATGACTTTCAAAAGCAATGGATCCTCCTTCATGCATTAAAACAGCACCAATTCCATTTCCTAAGGCATCACATTCCACAATAAAGGTTTTTGTGAAGTCTGGCGTAGATAAGACCAGTTTTAGGCACATTTCCTCTTTAAGATGTTCAAAGGCCTTAGTTGCTTCAGGAGTCCATGAAAAATCATCTTTCTTCAATAATGTTGTTATAGGTGCTGCTATTCTCCCATAATTCTTAACAAAATTGCGATAATACCCTGTTACCTTGATAAATCCTTGCAAATGATTTATGGCTGTAGGGACTTTCCATTCCTTAATGTCTTTAATTTTTTTAGGGTCTACCTTAGCACCCTCCTGAGATACAATATGACCCAAATATTCCACCTCTTGTACTCCAAAGAAACATATGGAGGTTTTTAGATATAATTATTTCTCCTCCAATAGTTTGAGAACTTTGTCAACATGTTGAACATGATCCTTCCAATACCTACTATAGATTAGTATATCATCAAAAAATAATAACACAAATTTTCTAAGGAAGGGTTCAAAAATGGAATTCAACAACCCTTGAAATGTAGAAGGTGCATTGGTCAAGCCAAAAGGCATAACCAAATATTCATAATGACCCTCATGAGTTTGAAATTTTGTTTTCAGAATATCTTCAGTCTTCATTCTAATTTTATGATATCCTGAATGAAGATCAAACTTGGTAAAATAAATTGCTCCATGTAATTCATCCAATAATTCATCAATCACAGGAATGGGAAATTCATCTTTAATAGTGAGCTTATTGAGCTCCCTATAATCTGGATACATGCGCCATGATCCATCCTTCTTGTGCATCAATACTAATGGAGCAGAGAATTAACTTTGAATAGGTTGAATTATACAAGGCTCTAACATTTCTGCAATCATACGTCCAATTTCGCTCTTTTGGACATAAGGATATTTGTAAGGCCTGATGTTTGGAGGAACACATCCGGGAATAAAATGAATAGCATGATCATGATCATGAATAGGTGGGATTCCTTTGGGAGTTTCAAACACCCTGGAAAGATTGTCCAAGACTTTTTGGAGATCTGGAGAAATAGATGATTTTGATGTTGGAACTTCTAGTGAGCATAATTGTGCAATTACACTGCATTGTTCTTTCTTCAGAATATTTGTCATGACATTAGAGCTTATTATCTTTCCCTTCTTCCCTGCGATACCCTGTAATTCAACTTCCTTTCCTTCCGAAAAAGATTTGAAGAAAATTTATTGAAAATTAAAAGCTATTGTCCCCAAATATTCTAACCATTGTACTCCCAGTACATCATAAACACCTCCCATTGGAATGGAAAGCATTGGAATATTCAATACATATTCCCCCATGGTTATATTGATATTATGGAATTTTCCAGAGCAATTTATAGTCCCTCCAATTGTAACCATCACTTGACAATCTGGTGCTCGGTATAGGAAGAAATTCAATTCCTTGGCTACCTTACAATGAATAAAATTATGGTTACTACCTAAATCAATCAACACTATTACATTTGTCTTCTTGATATGTCCTTATATATTGAGAGTTTGAAGAGTGGTAATTATTTCCAATGCATTACAGGATATGGTCGGACTCATTTCTTCTTTATTTAGGGTTGGTTCCTGGTGTATATCCTCTTCTTTTGAATTTCCTTGTTCAGTTTCTTCCTCCTCTTCACAATATATGTAAAATAATTTCTTCTCGGCACACTTATGACCTTTAGTGCATTTTCTATCACAACTGTAGCAAAGCCCTTTTTCCCTTTTTTCTTCCAATTGTTGTGGTGTCAACCTTGTAGGTTGTGGAAGTCTAGGAGTTGCAACACTTCCATGTTTATAGATGTGAGTGGTAGGCTTCCTTGTCACCATAATTTTACTTTCAATTTTTCTTTCCAACCTGAATGCCTTCTCCAATTAATTAGGTTTCTAAAGGAAAACCTCATGTTGGATGTTATCCTTTAAAGTCCCTATGAAGACATCAATCATGTTTTCCTCTAGAATATTGGTGACCCTTATATTCAATTTTTGGAAGTCCTCAATGTGCTCCACCATTGAACCCCTTTGTTTGAGATTTATCAATTGGATAAATAAGATGTTTCTCTTTGTATCCTCATAATGTGCTATCATTTCCTCCATAAAAATTAACCAAGTGAAAAAAAAAATATGAGAGAAAAGCCATCGATACCATACAAATGTTTTTTGTTCTAAATGTAAAGTTTCAATGTGTACCTTTTGTGTGCTTTGCACTTTATGGAGATCAAAATATTGCACCATCTGTAGTATCGATGTTACGGGATCCTTGCCATCAAGCTTCCTCATATCTAACTTTGGAATATGGTGGGTCTTCAATCCAACATTAGAGTTTATGAAATCATGATTAACATTTATTTTGTTCTCATCATGATTTTCTTGTACTACCTTTTCGCCATTAGGAATCATTTCTTGTATCAACTTTTTCAAACCTTCCATGTCTTCTTTTGGATCATTCTTCATGTCTTCCATGTTGTCTTTCATTTTTTCATCTATCTTAGCTTCCATGTCATCCATCTTATCTTCCATGCCATCCATATTAGCTTCCATGCCATTCTTCAAATCGTCCACCTTAGCTTCCACGCCTTTCTTCAAACCATCCATATTAGCTTCCACTCCTTTCCTAAAACCGCCCATCTTAGCTTCCACACCTTTCTTCAAAACTTCCATTTCATTTTTTGTTTCTTTTTGTGAGAGAGAAATTTGGTGCATCTGGTCTTGTAATTTTGATATATCATGTTACACTTGTTCCTCTTAATGAGTCATAGTAGAGTCTGTTATCACTCTGTAATTTATAGGATCGACAAGAACAAATGACAGAGTAAAAAATCAAACCACTTTGGAGTCTAGGACCTAGCCTTCCTAGACTCAGAGAGGGCTCTCTCTGTTTTTATGATTAAGCTTGATAATCCTAAGTGTTGATATTAGGCTAGTTATAGAAATTATGAGGGTTGTTTGTTTGATTGATTGTGTGGTTGGATAGATAGAGCTATTAAACTAATCCATTGGCCTATGGATTCATTAAAGGCTGAATTGTGCATCAACTTTTCAAGGGAATTCACAAGGCAAGCTAACTATGCAGGCTAGATCTTACTAGCAGTGTGAATATGAGATGGGAGAAAGTAGTGGGTTCAGAAATAGCTAAAGAGAAGGTAATAATTCTTTAAGTAAACTTTAGAGGAAAAAATTAAGATAACAAACACAAGCATAATTAAGGTGCTCTCTCAGCAAATCTTAATCTAAATTCTATGTTTTGAAATCAAAGAAATTGATGCATAGCATGAAAATACAGAGGAAAAACATTAACATAGAGGAAATAACATCACCATTAACATAGCTCAAGAATCCTATGAATGGTCTCATATTATTGATTCCTAGCTCAAAAAGTTATAGTTTTCCAATACTTCTTACAATGCAATTTTTAGCAGGGTCGAATTTTCCAACCCTTGATACTGCTAAGGCATGCGGTATTTATATAAAGACTAAATTGGTTTCCCTACCTTACTTGGAAAACTTTCATTGATTACATTTTATCAGAAAATGGACAAGTGTTCCCATGCATGGCCTGATCAGAAATCTCTAACAAAAACACCACCTGTAGAATTAATTTTGGGTAGCTCTTCGTGGATTCAAAAGCTTAGATGGCTCTTCGTAAGATCAAACAATAAGCTTGGAGCTGGTTGTGATGGTCACGAAGAGGTAACCAATGGTGGCTCTAACATCTAGCCTTGATTTTAAGAAAATTGGCGTTTGGTAATTAAATCTGGTGCGGCACTGGCTAATTTTCACTATTTGGGTGATTATGTTGATGTGTTCTATATGACCATCCTTTGCCCGACTCGACCTCCTTTTAGTTCACTCCTTATCAGGGCTTATTATATTACAAGCCATTATGTCGTGTTTTTCCTATTTCTTCATAAAATGGTGCACAAAACTCATAAGCTCAGACGTGAAGGGATCATGGTGGATGTGGCACAGCAGCAGTGGTAATGGTCAAACGAATGCGGTGGCGGTTTGGAGGCCAGCGGAAACATCTTTTCAGAGGGGGTATCGGCTGGTAAGTGGTAATAGAGAGGGGGTTGTGAAATTGTGAGGGTGTGACACATGGAGGAATGGGCAGCAATGGATACTGCCCATTTTGGATCCCTACTATTGTGCTTAGCCCCTTTTCTTCACAAAACAGCGTACAAACTTTATATGCTCGGACTTGAAATCCTTTAGATTTCACCTTGGAACCACACTGCATTCGTGCCAACATTGCACTTCACATTCCGTTGTCTTTAACTTCTTATTTAACACTTATATTTTGAAACTTGTGATGCACACACTGCGATATGCGATTGGGTCCCACCCACGTCGCATATCGCGTGTCGACGATTCCAAAACTTACCTATGCAACTTATATTTTAAGATTTGTGATTTTCGATTACGATTGGGTCCCACCTGAAATTGCATATCGCCCTTTGTGTTCCATATATTTTACGTTGCATTCTCCTTTTCTTCCTCCAATGTGATTTAACACAGAAAAGTCTCTACATACGAATTTGAAATCCTTTGGATTTTTCCTTTGAAACTACATCGCATCCGAGCCTCTTTATCACACTTTCCAACCTTTAATATTTAACAATAACTTATCCTATGTTATTAGCGATGTGTGGTATGCAGGCCAGGTCCACGTCATCGTGCCACGTCACTGCCACGTCATTGCCTGCACTTCGCATTTTGCATTTTCTGTGTCTTATCGCATCGCAACTTAAACAGTTTAACTTGCGATTTATTAACATATAAATGTAAAACTTGTTGATATGTGATATGTGATTTAATCTTCGTCGTTTATCAATGCTCAGATCCAACAATCCTCACTGCTCCTTTGTTGTGGTTTGTCGACTTTGTTTCTTTGGTTGTGCCCATTCGTTTCTTAATTTTTCGTAGAATACTTGAATCATTCACTACGTTGCCCACGTTCATGAATTTCCCCACGTTCACAACTTGACCCGCTTAGCACTCACGACTCGACCCAAATGTGCACGAATTGAGCGAATCACATTCATGACTCTACCCAGCACGTTCATGACTTTGCCTTTGTTGTTTTTCTACCTTAACTTCTTCTATGTTTCCTTTGTATTCGCTAATCGTATAATGTTGCTCCTTGCCTCTCTGCTGCTTTGAGTTCCTTTTCCATCAATGACAATATTTCCAACACATAGTTGTGAGTGTTAATAAGATTCCAGATTTTGAGGCATTATACAACATAAGTAGCAGGTCTAGGTGGTGGGGCACTAGTTGGTGAATGAAATGGAATGAGGGCAGAAATGAAGTTTGATCACCATCACACCTTATCAGCAACATTTTCCCCTTCTACTGAGCTGAAAGGCACATAGATTCTTCTGAAGCTCTTGACAGTCAGGATTTCCCATTTTTCCTGAAAATAAATGATAGCCATGGAATATTATTTTTAGTATGAAAGACCCGAGAAAATAATCAGTCACCTAGTGATACTGTGAAATTCAGGTGTCTAACAGTGGCTCCAGCTGGGGATGGAAGCTCCTTCGGGAGGTGTCAAGAACACCATATACTAGTAACCTAATCCATTGGGTTGATCCCACAACTTGTATCTTGATCTGTCAGGCAACTTTGTGACTAGAAACTAGCTAATTGTTCCTGCTGAATTTGACTAATAAAAATAGACCACATGCTTGGCCAGACAACTTATTAGCATACTAAAATTTGAATTAAAACTACAATTGAACTTATCCACTGCAATCCATCAACCTAAACATATTGCTGCACCTTGAAAACTTGAATGGTGAAACCAGAACTAAGCTGAAGCTAAAGTTTGAAACATATTCTGAAAATGAAAAGCAATCGAAAACTAAAATTTGAAATATGCTCAGTGTACCGAGCTTATTTTCACACCTAGCTACCCTAATCTAACTTGGAGATGATATATACACTAAATGAACTCCTTTCTCCAATGCAACCAATCAAGTAAATGACTACATGATTGATTCTTGTTCACTTTTTTTAGTAGGCTAAAAAAACAAAAGGGCCACTCCCATCTTACTTGCCTTTGAACAGCAGTGCTCAAACTTTTCCTTAAAACATGCAACAAACCATTCCTAGCATATCATACTCCTTCTTTAGATGATTCTAAGGAACCAGAAAAAGGATCTTGGAACAATACCAGGCCCTTAGGATTTAAATAACAAACTTCATTTAGTGATGCTCCTTGTTCCACTTTGTCATGCTCAGGATCCTTTTGAAAGAGAATATTTACATATTCTTCATGGTCATTTGACATGGAATCCTCATTATATACCACTATTTTTTCCTCAAGCAAACCTAATATGTCTTGAATGAGTTGGCTAAATTATGTTTGAAGACCATCATTTTGATGAATAGGAGCACTTTCTGGAAATAGGCCTTCTTGAGAAGGTAGAACAACATCAGTATCAATCTGTCATTATGTTTCTTCATGAGGAAATGCTTCAGTACATAAATCAGCAGTAGAACAAATAGAAATAATCCCTTCATTACATAAAAATTTAGAGGTTGGTTGCATGCTTAGAATCTGATTGATTTCTTCTTCAGTTAAAGGAGGGAGTCTTTGTTTTCTTTGGATTGAACAACAATTGTTTTCTTTCTCCTGTGAAGACTGATCATGAGGTTGAATGTCTTCTTTAGCCTCACACAAAAGAGCATATGAATTATCATTTGTCTCCACAAAGAGATCTTGTGGATCTATTTTCATTTCTTGATGGTTTTCATTTTCAACTAAATTCTCTTGGTTATCATGACAGTTAACTTGAGAATGAAATTCATGAATTGCTTCTAAGAGATCCTCAAGATTCCAATTTCCTATATATTCATCAATATTTGCAAGGTATTGTATGAGATCCTCAGACTGATTACAATAAATTTCAGCTAATGATAAAGATGGACAATTTTCTTTATAATTCTCATAAAACACCTTGTGGAAATCTTTTAAAGAAAATAAAATACCAGGGTTCAAACCTTCATACCATTCCCTCGCTTTCCCTTCTAAATTTTCCATTAAAATATTCATGAGCCATTCCTCATGTCATTCTACCTTCAAATTCCACGAATGTATATGAAATTTAATGAGATGTAACGAAGCATCATCAACATTCTCATATTGAAAAATAGGAAGATTTCTTTGCCAATTTACTTGAGGCATTTTGTGTGGGAATCCAGGAATGTGATCTTTGTTCATTGGAGCATACCTGCGTTGTATTCTTGGATCCATCTTGTCAATCAGTCAGAGAGTGGCGTCACTGTATATTCACAACCAATATGGATTCTTCTACCAGTGGAGTTGTTAGGTCAACTGAAAACTATGTAGTCGCCAGGTGGATGATTTCAACTTTCTTGTGTCTGGTCATTGTCCACCATCAACAACCAAATACCAATCTTGGAACATAATTGAATCATACAATATTTTTACTGGGGTTTTTGAGTTCTGATGAAATATTAAGCTTTTTCAATAACTCATTCCCCAGCGGAGTCGCCATTATGTTATCACCCTATAATTTGTAAGATTGGAAAGAATAAACGATATAGGACAACATCAAATAACTTTGGAGTCCAGGACCTACCCTTCCTAGAATAAGAGAGGGCTCTCTCTATCCCTGATTGAATTTATCTTTAATATCATGAATTTTGATGTTAAGCTAGTTACAGTGATGGTAGTATTGGTTGTTTTTTATTAATTTTGTTGATTGGATGAGCAGGTCTGCAGGGACTATTCCATCAAAATGTGGGATTTTGGATTGATAATCATGTGGCATAGGCACCACAGGTTGTGGTAGCACTAATGGATCATACTAGGGTGCCATGATTGGTGGTGGGGGAACCCAAGGGGGGTTAATAAGAGGAGGGTTGACCAAGGGAGGTGGAGGGTTAAATGTAGGAAGGTGGAAGGTGAGTGTATGAGTGGAGATTTTGGCACTTCAGTGGGAAAGGTTCAAGGAAATGGTAGGAGTTGCAGATACACTTGAGCAATTTGAATAAGGATGAGCAGACTTGGAGATAACTAAAGGAGTTGTTGCAGTTAGAGCAGAAAATTCTACAAACTATTGAAGATAAGCATCATCAATAGTTGAGGTAATCTCTGTTACCATACCTTGAAGGGAGTCAAAGTGTTGGAGAAGTTGAAATTCAAGTTGAGTGGAGGAGGAGGCTTCCCCAATAGGACTTTATTGTAAGATGGATGGGTCAAAAACTATCTGGGCTATCCCATTCTTGGATTTTGTCCTAAACAAACTTTGCTCAAAGTGTAAGTCGAACTGGATATCTTGTAAGGTTGCAAGGTTTTCAGGGAGGGAACTTGCTTTGTGAAGAGGCTTGTTAATAGTTGGACTCTCAGATCTGGGAGTTTTTCTCATGATTTTCTCTGGATTCTAAACTATTGCAGAGGGATTTGGGTCAGGATAGGATCTGGTAAAGATTATTCTGGAAGCTAGAATTTAGACCCAAGGCACACATAGGATGAATATTTTACATGAAGCTAAACAAACCAATATGTACAAAATACTTAAATCACACAGTAATTCGACTGGGGTTTCTTAGTTCTGATGAATGATGAGATTTTCAATAATTCCCCAATATGGTCGCCATTATGTTATCACTTTGTAATTTATAATATTGGCAAGAACAAACGACAGAGTACAACATCAAACCACTTTGGAGTCCAAGACCTAGCCTTCCTAGACTCAGAGAGGGCTCACTCTGTTTTTATGATTAAGCTTGATAATTCTATATTTATATTAGGCTAGTTATAAAAATTATAAGGGTTTTTTGTTTGATTGATTGTGTGGTTGGACAAATAGAGCTATGAAACTAATCCATTGGACTATGGAGTCATAAAAGGGTGAATTGTGCATCAACTTTTCAAGGGCATTCACAGGGAAATCTAACTATGTAGACTTGATCTTACTGGCAGTGTAAATATGATATGAGAGAAAGTAGTGGGTTCAGAAATAGCTAAAGAGTAGTTAAGAATTCTTTAACTAAACTTAAGAGGAAAATATTAAGATAATAAACATAGACAGAATTAAGGTGCTCTCTCAACAAATCTTAATTTAAATTTTTTGTTTTGAAATCAGAGAAATTGATGCACTGCATGGAAAGACAGAGGAAAAACATTAACACAGAGGAAAGAACATCACCATTAACATAGCTCAATAATCCTGTGAATGGTCTCTTATTATTGATACCCATCTCAAACAGATACAGTGTTCCAATACTTCTTACAATGCAAGTTTCAGTATGGTCCCATTTTCCAACCCTTGATACTGCTAAGGCATGCAGTATTTATCTAAAGAATAAGTTGGTTTCCCTACCTTACTCAGAAAAATTTCATTGATTACAGTTTAGCAGAAAATGGACAAGTGTGCCCATGCAACACCTGATCAGAAATATCTAACAAAAACACTGCCTATTCAGCTCTTCGTGGATCCAAAAGCTTAGATGGCTCTTCGTAAGATTAAACAATAAGCTTGGAGGTGGTTGTGATGGTCACAAAGAGGTAACCAATGGTGGCTCTGACATCTGGCCCTGCTTTTCAGAAAAGTGACATTTGGTAATTAAATCTAGTGCAGCACTGGTTACTTTTCACTATTTGGGTGATTATGTTGATGTGTTATGTATGACCGTCCTTTGCCCGACTCGACCTCCTTTGCTTGCACTCCTTATCGGGGCTTATAATATTACAAGTCCTTCTGTCATTTTTTGGCCTATTTCTTCATAAAATAGTGCACAAACCTCATAAGCCTGGACGTGAAGGGATGACGATGGACGTGGTGCAGCAGCAGTGATAATGGTCAAACAAATGCGGCGACGGTTTGGAGGCTAGCAGAAACATCTTTTCGAAGGGGGTCTCACATGGTAAGCGGTAATAGAGAGGGGGTTGTGAAATTTTGAGGGTGTGACACGTGGAGGAGTGGGAGGTAATGGATATCGCCCATTTCATACCCCTTTTGTCATGCTTAGCCCCTTTTCTTCACAAAACAACATACAAACTTTATATGCCCGGACTTGAAATCCTTTATATTTCATCTTGGAACCACATCGCATCTGCGACAACATCACACTTCACATTTCACTGTCTTTAAATTTTTCTTTAACACTTATCTTTTGAAACTTGCGATGCACACACTGCGATATGCGATTAGGTCCCACCCATGTCGCATATCGTGCTTAGGCGATTCTAAAACTTACCTCTGCAACTTATCTTTTAATATTTGCGATTGCGATCGGGTCCCACCTGGCATCACACATCACCCTTCGTGTTTCATATATTTTACATTGTAATCTCCTTTTATTCCTCCGATGTGATTTCACACATAAAAGGATCTGCATATGGATTTGAAATCTTTTGGATTTTGCCTTTGAAACTACATCGCATCTGGGCCTCTTTATTGCACCTCACAACCTTTAAATTTTAACAATAACTTATCCTATGTGATCTATGATGTGTGTTATGCAGGCCAGGTCCACTTCATCGTCCCACGTCACCTTTCCATGTCATCGCCTGCACTTTTCATTTCACATTTTCTGTGTCTTATCGCATCCCAACTTAAACAGTTTAACTTGCGATTTCTTAACATATAAATGTAAAACTTGTCGATATGCAATATGTGATTTAATCTTTGTCGTTGATAAATGCTCAGATCCAACGATCATTACTGCTCCTTTGTTGTGGTTTGTCGACTTTGTTTCTTTGGTTGTGCTTGTTTGTTTCTTAGTTGTTCGTAGAATACTTGTCTCGTTCACTACTTTGCCCATGTTCACGACCTGCCCCGCATTCACAACTTGACCCTCTTAGCGTTCACGACTCAACCCAAACATGCTAGACTTGACCCAATCACGTTCACGACTCTGCCCAGTACGTTCACAACTCTGCCTTTGCTATTTTTCTGCCTTAACTGCTTCTCTGTTGCCTTTGTCTTCGGTAATGGTCTAATGTTGCTCATTGCCTCTCTGCTGCTTTGTGCTACTTTTCCATCAATGAAAATATTTCAAACACATGGTTGCGCGGGTTAAAAAAATTCCAAATACTAAGGTAGTATACAACATAAGTAGCAGGTCTAGGTGGTGGGGTACTAGTTGGTGAATGAAATGGAATGAGGGCAGAAATGAAGTTTTATCGCCATCGCACCTTATCAGCAACATTTTCCCCTTCTACTGAATTGAAAGGTGCATAGCTTCTTTTGAAGCTCTTGACAGTCAGTATTTCCCATTTTTCCTGAAAATAAATGATAGCCATGGAATATTATTTTCAGTATGAAAGACTTGAGAAAATAATCAATCACCTAGTGATACTGTGAAATACAGGAGTCTAACATAGCCTTTTCAGGGCTTAATGGGTATTTAATTATTTTTATAGTCCATTTTAGAACCTAATGCTGATATCTATGCTTCAATATGCCCTTGGAATCACTTCAAACTGATTTTTTAAACAAAACTAATGCAATTTGAAAAAAAACTACACACTTTTTTCTTGATTTCAAGGAGCTCGATATTGAAATTGATGTATCTCTAGAATTTTGGATCCCTGATATTTTATCTTTGGTCCTCTATTATCCCTCTAAATCTTCTTTCAAATTCCATAGGTCTTACCTGATCTGGATTCTTCAAGGTGAAGGTATGCCTAATCTCCTGCAACGACCTAATTATGGATTGGTTTAGTAAAGCGAACTTGTACGGCGTACCACGTGTCATTGTTTCTACCTTCAGCTCTAAAATTGATACACAATAAAATATAGTCCATTTATTTTTAGCCAGTTTTCACAGAATTCCAATCTGATTCTCAAAGAGAGAGTTATTATGATTTTCCCAAGGTCACCTCTTTGAGATGAAATTCGGTCGCCTGCAAAAAACCTAACTTCCACAAATCATATCTCTAAAAATATTGCGAACCAAGATCTTAAATTTTTACAAAATGTTCATCAAGATTTCTTCACAAACAGGTTTTTTTTTTAGCTTCTGAACCTTTATAGAAAAAATTTATAGCGAAAATTCCACGATGACCTGTTTGAAGGAGAAAAACCCTAAAGTCCAAAGCTCTGATACCAAATGTTATGAAACCAGCTCCAAAAATAAAATAAAAGAGAGATCAACGCCTTATAAATCAGCCACTTCGAGGGGGAAACCTCCTTTACATTAAATAAATGAACAATGCTTGGATGATTCAAATGAAAAAACCTCCTTTCTATATATAGGATTCCATGGGGTCACAATATAATCCTAGCCGACCTAACAATAATAATGTAAGGGAACAACAATAACAATAGTGGGGTTTTATGGGGCATAATAATAACAATATGGGGACTACAGGGGTACAATAATAACAATAAGGGGGCTACACTAACAACAATAAGGGACTATACTAGTAATATAGGGACCTAACAATGCTTCGCTTCCAACGAGCTTGTGCAGTACCTCAATGAATTTACCTGCTTCACCTCCCTGTGCAGGAAGAATTTCTCTTCTTTCACCCTTTATTTTATTTTCAATACACTCATTACCATTTTATCAATGTTTAGATCACCAGGGTGGAAGAGGGATCCTGACTTATTGAGAGAAAGAGAGGTTTTTCCTTCAGAGACTATTATATACCTCTGAAATTAATATGTTCACCATTAGTTTCCCCTTTCCCTTCTCTACTTGAATGTAATGAATAAAATAATGTAAATAGTGATTAATTAGTTAATTAGTAATTAGGTTGAAAGGCCATGTCTGATAAGACATGACCTTTCGTGAAGAGGCACCTGCGTGGGTATATAAGCAGGCCTCATTTGTAACATTCAATCAATTCATTCATCTTACATCTAATATAATATTTGTATCCTCATGGATATTCTTGTATTCAAAGTATTCTGGAGTATTTAACTTGAGAAGGAACTTTGTTCGCTTCATTTGGTATCAGAGCAGTGGATCTTCTGGCCGCTCACGCTGCACAGAGCCACGCTTTTCTATCCAGGTCCTTGACCGTCAAAATTCGTCAACGTTGTTGCCGTAGAAGCGTTTCACTACCAATATTGGAGTTTCTCCATTTTCACTAGTAGGCCTTTGGCTGGAAGAAGAAAGAAGTCAAAAATAAAATTTAAAAAATAAAAATAAATAAAAAATAAAAAATCCATATACGTACATACAAAGACAAATAAGAAAAATAAAAAATAAAAATTAATCGAATTAAAAAAGTAAAAATAAAAAGTATAGCCAACTTACTGCAAACGTTCTCCTACCTCCGCCGAGGAGCCCCAATCGTGGTAGCTGTCCACCTGATAGTCAACTTTATTAATTTTTATTATAAAAAAATTAATAAAAATAATAATAATAAAAAGCATCCACCTTACAAATTTAAAAATAAACCGGCCACCACAGCCGGCACTATCATCTCGACCAAAACCAGAACTTGCAATCTTATGTCGTTGGCCACGTGAGTCACTTGACAAGCCACCATAACTCCGGCCAGCCACCATAACCCAACCAGTCGTGATTATCACTGCCTCCGCCTTCTGTACAATAGCCCATCCACACTACCGCTCACGGGCTTGCTTTCCACTTTTGTCGTCTCACCACTAACCACTGCGTTGTCTTTGGACTTCGTTCCTCAACGACATTGCCTTGACGTCCACCCCACAAGTTTTTCCAACTGCTTTCCGCCATTCGTTTTCCGCCTCCGTCCAACCCGCACTGCTCTACCCCCGCGGAACTATCCGTCCACCCCGCATCCACACAGTTCCACCGCGTTGTCTGCCTGTGTTACTGTCCGCTGACTGCAGCCAATTTCCACAGTCTCTTTGAGGAAGTTAGAAGTCGTGACTCCTATAAACGGGTGTGACGGTAAATTCATATAATTAAAAAGTACAGGTGTCACTTGTCAAAGGGTAAACAGTGACGAGTTAAAAGTTTAAGGAAACATTAAAGTGGTTTATTTATTTTAAAGAGTCAACGAATTTTAAAAATAGTATTCAAGGGTTAAAAATTATTAATTGAAGCAAGGGATATTATTACGTGGAAAAAAAATATATATAGTGTTAGACTTGTGTCAAAACCCTTTAGTTGCATTCTAGCACCTGAACATTCCCCGCCAATCCATCATTCGACGGTCCTTGTCACAGTCGTCGTCGCTAGATAGCATAAAGTTGCCCAAGCCACCTACAGATAACAGAATATTTCATTGCATAAAAAACGCCAAAGCCACCGACAGATAGCAGCGTATTCACTGTCGTTAACCGTCGATTATAGGTGTTGTCGCTAGCACCACTGATCCCATCTGTAGTCTTCATTGCAAACCGCACTAGCCACTGTAGCTTCCACCTATTCCATGACCACTGACACCAGACACCGTGCCCCCGCTGCTGCTCTGTCCCCATAGATTGCGTTGTGGGTTGAACAGAAGCAATCCTCTCACTACCTTGCCTCCATCGACTCAATCAAGTGGCACAGTCCCCACGGCAACCACAAGACGCTGCAATCTGCAGTCTCCATCCCTTAAGTCGTTCGTCTAGCCATACGCTTCATTTGGGAAAAAAAAATATTTCAGATCTATAATAATTCAGACCTGGGCCTATAAATCGGAACAGTGGTTGTCCAGTACTTCAGGCTTGTGGCATGTAACTTCAAACAAGAACTCGAACCTGCAATACTTTTGTAACTTCGGCTTCTCTGTCAACCTGCAGTTTCGTCCTATTATAAGCCTGCAACTCGTCCTTTGGAGACTCTACAAATTTCACTACAATTCGGTGACTGTACAAATCTATGCAGTCCATATCTTCTATAGTCGTTCATATAAATCGACAATTTGTGACATTCATACAAATTGTGTCCCTCCGTAACAGTCGTGACCCTAACTTAGGTAAAGTGGGGGATTAAAAAAAAAAAATTATTTTGAAGTTATTACAAATTCAAAACCAAGGAAAATTAAGATTATAAGTTAAAAAGGGTGAAGTTGGATAATATTTATCTCAACAAGCAAAATGACATCTAATACAAAAATGAAGTCAGGACGATTTTTAGAATTAGAAATGTTACCTATCGACCCTAAAGCGCTGCTTAAAATTAAAGGAAGTATCGTAGGGAAAGATGTCACTATTGCTATATCACCCGCTGAAGAGAAAAATTATATAAACCCTAAAATTGCCAACCAGTTGGTGATTCCTGAGTCAAATATAATCGAAAAATTAGACGTTTTTGACAAGAAAAAATACGACATTAAAAATCTACAACTAAACATTGGGGATTATACTTTTATCTCTCAATTTACCATGAAAACCTTAGTTTTGGATAATAGTGATATTATGTTGGGTTCACCATGGATGGAAACCTTAGGTTCAGTTATCCTAAATACGAAAAAGAAATTTTTGACATTCACCTACAAAAAGAAGAAGAAAACGCTACAAGACGTTAACTTGAAGCCAAATTCCGTGACGCCTGAAGACGTACAAGAAATTTCGCAACTAATTTCTCAAGAAGGTAAAAAGGTGATACAAAATATGCAAAAGGAAATTGACAAAATCACCACTAATAAGAATGAAGAAGTTTTTCGCCTCAAGGACCACAACGACAAATTACTAACGCAAATTAAGAAGCTGAAGAAGGACAAGAAGTCATTAGAAAACAAGGTGCAACAACTTGTCGAAAATAAAGCATCGAATGTAGAAATCCAAGTTGAAGAAAAGGAAACTAGTACTAATGCAGTAAATGTCATAACTCAAGAAGAAGACAAGCAAGTTGCAAAAGATGCAAACTTAGATGTTGTAGTTCCGGCGATGAACATTTCAAGCGAAAGTTATGTAACCAGCTCAATAACATCATCGCCAAAAGAAAATCAAAACATCACCACACAACTAAGAATGGAAAGTCAAACCAAAAAATTTCCCTATCGACATCCAAATCACGGGAGCAGACAACTCGATCAAGCTATGTCTTCAGAACAGAAACAAGTTGATATTCCGAAGAATACTAATATCAGTGCAATCCGCTCAAGTGATAATTCAGCACAAGTTTCAAATCGCCGCGAGATTCCACAGAAAATTGATTTAGGATGGTCTGATCCATTCTCAGTGCAACAGTTTTGTTTGTCACTTAGAGGATCATATCAACTTGTGTTGACAAGGATGACTACCCCGAGACGAGAAGATGTTCGTAATAGGCAAAGAAATCGAGGCCTTTCATCAACAAGCTTTGAGGACAAAGCTTTTTGAGGAGGAAGACAATGTAATGAATAAAATAATGTAAATAGTGATTAATTAGTTAATTAGTAATTAGGTTGAAAGGCCATGTCTGATAAGACATGACCTTTCGTGAAGAGGCACCTGTGTGGGTATATAAGCAGGCCTCATTTGTAACATTCAATCAATTCATTCATCTTACATCTAATATAATATTTGTATCCTCATGGATATTCTTGTATTCCAAGTATTCTGGAGTATTTAACTTGAGAAGGAACTTTGTTCGCTTCATTGAATATATGACATACGAACATCATTCAATTACAAAACTAAGTTAAGGAATAAAGATCCTAAAATAGATACCGGTGTCATGGTTCTTCTCAAATCTTTCGGTTTGATTGGATCAATATTTCCATTCAAACATCATTAACCTTAAAGATATCAGACCAAGGCAAAGAAGAGGGACCGAAAGTTAACCAAGAGTTGGTGTATGTCACAAATACCTTTAAAACTTTCACCACATCAATTAGGACTAGACAAAACATTTTCACACAAGGTTTTATTTACAGGAATAAATAAAAACAAAAGGATGATAGAAAGGACACAACATGACATGAATGAAAGAAAAAAATAAAAACAAACAAGGAAAGAAATGTGTACATAGGTAGAGACATAACCCTAGAATGCTATTGGAAGTAACGTTTGAGATTTTGGCCATTGATAGGAAGTGATTCCATCTTCCCATCTAAGAACTGAAGATGATAAGTTTGGTGGCGAAGCTCATCATGCACAATAAAAGGTCTGATCCATAGGGATTGAAATTTAGTGTATTTACCTTTCTCTTCATGGGATTTATCCCATTTAAATATTAGGTCTCCCAAACTGAACTCCTTGCTCCCTGTAGATTTCTTGTCAAACAAATGCTTTATATGGTTCTAATGAATAACAAAATTTTCTTTAATTTTCCTCTTTTCTTTCTCTAACTTCAAAAGGGTGTTTATCTTGCTCTGAACAATAAGACATGGTTTACCTCAATATTCTTGAGAAAGTTGAAGGGCTTAGAGGTATATGTTTTTAGGAAGGATAGCTTCTTTTCCATACATGAGGAAGTAAGGGGAAGTCTTTAGATAGTGCTTTAGGGTAACATGGTCAACCCACAAATCATTCACTAATGCATTGTGCCAGTTCATTTTCTCGGAGTAAATGATTTTCTTTATGATGTGAATTAAATTCTTATTAGTAGACTCGGGTAAAAAATTTCCATGAGGTTAGTAATTAGATGATTATTTAAAACATTACCATTTTATAATGAAAAATCATAAATTTTTAGAGGAAAAATAAGTTTCATTATAAAAAACAAGTGGCATAGGAAAGCAAAACCCGGTGATGATATTATGCTTGAGGTTGATGACTTCCTGATCGTTCACTTGTTTCAATGGAACTACCTCAACCCACCAAGTAAATAAATTAGTAGCAGTTAAGATATATCATTTTTGCTTTGATGAATGTGGAAAAATTTCACCAATAATATCCAATCCCGATTATTGAAAATTTTCTTCAATGGCAATGGGTTGCAATGGGGTGGTCGACCCTTTTATCACGACCAAAACATTTTTTAAATATGGAACACTTATAGGCATATACATGTGCATCCTTAAATAATGTGGCCAATAATAACCAGCCCATTTGACTTTATCCACAATCATATCACCTATGTAGTTCCCACTAGATGGCCCATCGTGAAGTTATTTCAACACCCTTTCTAAATATTGTGCTTCCAAGCATTTGAGTAGGAAATCATTGTGGTAATTCCCAAAAAGCACACCATGTAGAAACTAGTAAGATAAATATCTAAGTCAAATAACCCTCTTCTGTTTTGCTAATAAATGTGAGGGAAAGGTATCATGCTCTATATACTATTGGAATCAGTGTACCAAGATGTGGTTGTGTCTATACAGGTAGCTTGCTCAATGTTATACATTTTGATTTCTTGTTCACATCCAGAAGAATCCTTTTCTGGCGAATTTACTACTTATGTTGTGAGTCTAAAAAAACCATGGCCATTTATCATATGAAATAGGTTGAATTATATATTGTGTTCTTGAAGTATTTTCATCCAGTTCGCCCTCCTCTCACCCAACTCTTATTGTACAAAAATAAATCTAACCGTTGGTTGAGACACAAAGATGATAATTTTAATTTTCAAGAGGTAAGGCCTAAAGTGCTTCACCACCTTGTATACTGCATAGGCTTGCCTATCAATGGTAGGATATTTTTTAGTATAAAATTTCTTGTAAGGTGTACCAAAAACACTTCACTTAAGTCACCCACGACAAGTGACCCTAACAACAATTTGTGGTTGCTTATACTTTAGATATGCAATAATAATATGAGAAAAACTTGTTGTAAAAATATGTATGTGATCTAAAATAATAAGTAGCAAAAGAAAACCGATGTAATAACCTAATTACGGAAAGACATTTAAATGAATAGCTCTTTATTGATAACATCTGGTGAAGGAGATATACAAAAGGGTCTACATATCCCCCTCGTGGGACGGGTCCTTTAACATCCTTGACACTTTAGTGATTGATTCTCTCTCTCAATATGCGAAAAATCCCAAACAATGTGTAGAACTCTAGTGGGAGTTCGAATGCAAGAAGTCACTAATGGGAACGATGATAAGGATCATGGTGAAGAACGAGTGGAAAACCATCTTATTTATAACAAAGTATTGGGTTAATCTTGAAATTTGTAAATAATAAAATATTATTCATCAAATCAATATCTAACAATTAGGAATACTTTCTTATATTTTTTAAAGAGGGAAAAGATATTCAAAATGGTCAAATATACTATTTAGAAATAATTAACAAATAAAATGATTTATGAATTATTTTTCGAAGATTAAGAAAGGTGTGAAAATGAAATATTTATTAAATAGTGATTTAATAATTATTCCTAAAATGGAATTAAGGAATAATAAATAAATAGTAATTTTTTTAATTATTCCTGGGTGATTTAATCAAATGTGACAAGGAATAATTATCAAATAATCATTCCTATAGAAAATTAAATAAATAATGATTTATTCAATTATTCTCATGGGTTTTTTTAATTTTAATCAAAAAGAATTTAATAAAAATGGTTTACTAAATTATTTCTTATAGTGAAAGTGATTTTACTATGGTAAAATTAAACTTACATGGTGTATTTCGATCCACCTAGTTAGAAATGGCTAGATGGTCATTTTTTGGTGATGACAATAGTTAAACTTAGATCCCTATAAGAAAGCACTCTTAAATGATATAGGTCATAAATTTCCTTTATTTTCCTTCTAAGTGTTAGCGGTTGAAAGAGATGTGTCAAAAGAAAATATATATAATGAGAAATATTTGTTCAAATATGGACTATATAATGTTGGAGCATCAGCAATTCCTTGTTTAATTCGGGAAAAAATATCTTTCTCCCTTTGGTCCCACTTGTCAATTGCATCATTCTTGATCATATATTGTAATGGCTTGAAAATCTGTGCAAAATCCAAGATGAAATTTCGAAGGAATTTGATTTTCCCCAAGAAGGATTGCATGGCTTGCTTATTCACGAGAAAGGGAATATGAGAAATAGTCATGACCCTCTCCATGTCCACTTTAATTATGATCTTAGCTATAATTTTTCCCAAAAGGTTTCCCTCAGACACTTTGAAGATGCTCCTCTGAGGAGTCAAATATATGCCATATATTCAACACTACTCAAAGATTTCCTTTGATGATGAAAGTGATCATATCTTTTCTTATAAAAAACCATAACATCATCCAAGTAAACCACCACACTTTTTCCAATCAAACCATGGAATGCAATGTCCATATTCCATTGAAAGGTGGCACCCACATTGATCAGTTTAAAAGGGATTCATAAAAATGTGTATGTACCCCATTTAGTCCTGAGCGTAGCTTGAATTTATCAGATTCTGCTACTGAAACTTGGTTGTATCTAGAAAAGTTGTCTAATAGAGAGAACTTCTCTGACCCAGATACTGTCTAAAGTATCTACTCCATAGATGGAAGGGGATAAAATAAAACAAGACTGAAATGAAATATGATATCATCAACACAGAAATCCAATTAGCCTTTCTTCAGGGACAAATGGAGTCGGCCTTGATTGGATCATCTGATTTTCAAAAAGAGGATGAGACTCAAATCTCTCCACATTCATTTGAGAAGAAAGGAAGAGTATTGGCGACTAAAGTCTAGAAACAATTGGCTAAGGGTGGGAGATAGAAATAGAAAAAAATTCCACAAACAGGTAAAGTACATGGAAAGAAAAAATAATATGTCGCAAATCCAACATGAGGGAAAGATGATAACAAATTTTGAAGAAATAAAAAGTGCAACAATGGACCATTTTATGCACCTTTATCAGGCAGATCCTTTATGTGACTAGGCCTATGAGGATTTTTTCCTGGACTCTGTCCCCGAGTCCGTCTCTTTGAAAATGAATAAGTCCCTTACCTCCCCTCCGTCCTTTGAAGAAATTAAGTTGACGGTCTTCTCCCTCTCCACGGATAAAGATCCTGGTACGAACGAATTTTCTGCAAGCTTATATTAGTCTTTTTGGGGGATTATCCACAAAGACTATTGTAGAATGATCGGCTATCCTTCAAATTTTTCATAATAGGAGGTAGTATCAGCTCCTCCTTTTTGGCCCTCATACCTAAAGAGTCAAGTCCATCCTCATTTTCCAAATTCAGGCCAATATCTCTTTGTAACGTGTCTTATAAGGTGATTTCGAAAAATTTAGCCACAAGACTTAAATTTCTCCTCCTGGATCTGATATCTATTAACCGAGGGGGATTTGTTTTGGGTCATCAAATATTTGAAAATATTATTCTAATACAGGAAGTCATAGACTCTAGTTGAAAAAGAGGATAGCAGGGTATGATAATAAAGCTAGACACGGTGAATGCTTTTGATAGAGCTCAACATGGATTTCTTTTTAAACTTATGAGGAAAATTGGATTTGATCTGAAATTCATAAGATGGATTTCTTTATGCATCACATCTCCTTGGATTTACCCTATGATAAATAGCAGGGATGAGGGGTTCTTCAACGACTATAGGGGATTGCATCAAGGGTGTCCCCTCACTCCCTTCCTCTATATCATAATGGGGGATGCTCTGAGTCGTCATTTGGAGGCGGAACGTCAATCACAACTACTTCTAAGTATTATATATAAAGAATGAATCGTAAGCATAAAACATGGATAGCTTGTTGATGACATTGTCTTCCTTGGGGGGGCCTCCCTAGTAATCGCTAAATGCTTCAAAGTGAACCTGGATAAATTTCAACAAGCCTCAGGAGGATCCACAAATGATAATAAAAAAATAAAAATAAAAAAAGTTTACACATGGAATATCTCGTCCCAAAAAGAAAAAAAGATAGAAGAGATCATGGGCTTCAAAATTGTCAATGAATGGAAAGACTTCAACTACCTAGGGGTACCCATATTCCTCAGAAGAGAAACTCCAATCATGTGGCAGAAGATTCCTGACAAAATGAAAATGAAAATAACAAACTAGGGTGGAATCTGGTTAAATATTGTTGGGAGAACAATATTGGTGAAGTTAGTGTTGTCCTCTCTCTCGCTTTATCATTTTTCCACCCTTCAAGCCTCGAAATATGTTCTGATGTATATTAGGAAATTCATATGAGAAGGAGGAAAACAAGAAAATAAAAAATTTCACCTAGTAAATTGGAAAACAATCAAATCGCCCAAGCTACATGGGGGCCTTTTAATCTATGACCCGACATTGGCTAATATGGAAATGGGAGAAAAAATATGGTGGATAATGGAAACAAGTAGATACTGATAGTGGGTTCAAGTCATTATAGCAAATTATATAAGCAAGATAGATGATAGGGAAGATCATATAGAGGCAACACAAGGCTCCTCCATCTGGAGGCTTATGAAGGCATCTTCCCCCCTAATCAAAGATAATCTCTGTAAAATCCCTAGCAACGGAGCCTCTGCAAATATCTAGAATGATCAAATTCTCGACCTCACATATTTAGGAGAGGATCCCTCTCTCTCTCTACTTTGTGATTTTTTTTCCCAGTGAGAAGCGGATTTTTTGTCTTAAATCTCTGAGTGGGATGATTTTGGTAATTGGTTGGGTTGAAATATGGATAACATAGCAGCTAATTTGATTCAAGAAAAAGAAATTTTTGTGGGAAAACTTAGAAGTGGCGCTCTGATATCTCTTTCTTCAAAATAAATTTGGGGGTGGAAGAAAATTGTTTTCAATGCAGAGAGGGTTATGAGCAGCTTTTGTTTGATGCACAAATTCCCCCAAAATCCTCTATTTGGAAAAATATATGGGCTCCCAATGTTATCCCCAAAGTTAATTTTTTTAGTTGGTTGTTGGCTCAAAAAATAATTCTAACAGCAGAGAATCTTTAAATGTGAGGCTACATAGGACCCTCCAAATGTCCTCTATCTGAAGTCTCAGAAGAAAGTATCCCCCATCTATTCCTCCGCTGCCATTTTTCTAAACTGGTTTGGTTGATGGCTCTTGGCCTCTCTTTCGAAGAACAAGATGGCCCTCTGACCTCAAGATTTTTTAACTCTTTTCCCAAGTTCTACGAGGGCTCCCTTCAAGCCAAAGCTTCTCTCAAAGTCCTCTAGATGGCCTTGCCCAAATACATATGTTGTCATATTTGGTTGTCAATAAATAAAGCAAATTTTTCAGATGAAATCTCCATCAACACAGAATACCGCTCTAAAAGCCCTTTTCTCTAGTTTTTAATTCCATAAACCCACCTTGGACCACTCATTGGAACCTCATTAATTCGCATGGCTATTCCTGTGGGCCTTTCCTAAGTGCCCCCCTCCCCAAATAATATTCATAGATCCAAACCAATATGGCTCCTTCATTTGTCCCAGGAGGGCTTGGTAGAGTGGATCAACAAGGAAAAGGAATAGACATTAAAATTCGAGGGAGCATCAAAATGAAATCCCGGGGTGGCAAGTGGGAGAGGGGTTCTCATTAACCTGGAAGGAATAATAGTATATTGGTATGCTTGGGGACTAGGAAAGAAAACGAACAATCAAGCTTAGGCATATGGTCTTTTCTTTTGTATCATCATTTCTCAACAAAGAGAGATCAGGGTTATGAACATCTGGGGGGTTCCCTCCTTATCATAAAACACATGGTCAACAATAGTGCAACTCTAAATAATAATTTGAACCAAATCATAGAAATAATAAAAGTTATTTTCCGTAAATTTGAAAAAGTACACTTCTACCACATTCTAAGAAGACTAAATCAAGAAGCAGACATTCAAGCAAATCAAGGATGTCAAAGAGATAAGAGAAAGATATAGGTAAATGGAAATAAAGGTCACTGCGCCATTCCCTATTCATGATTTTAGAGAGTAACTCATTAATGGAAAATTTTCCCCCTCTTAATCAGAATAACAACATTTTTAAAGGGAATATAGGGACAAATTAGGTCTTTTTTGTCCCTGGGAAAGCGATCACGTTTCTCTCCCACCCCTCTTGCCTCCTTACCTTCCCTTCTTCATTGGATCCCTCCCCCTCACTCCCCTCCCCTCTTCTCTCCCCTTTCCCATCCTCACTTAACTCCTCCATTTCACAGTCCCCTCATTCTTCATCCCTGCACCCCCTTTCCATTCCCTGATCCCCTCATACTCCATCTCCGCTCCTCCTCTCACCTCAGATTGAAGACACTTAGAAAAATGAGTATGTGTAATTGTACGATTAACTTGTATAAATTGTGCAAATTCATTAACGCAGTGAGTGGCATCGGTAAAGAGAAGTGAAGGACACATGGCATCAATAAGGGTATAAGTGTGGGAATTCTTAGATTTCAGTCTTGACTTCAGGTCTGTCGCATGATCCAGCTTACCAAAATAATGTAAGTGCCCTATGAGAATGAGCCCCAATTAATATTGCAGAGTTCGATCAGATAGCTCACGCGAGGGGGAGTTAATTTGCTCCAGACCAGGGTCATTTCATACTGCGAAGTAATCATGGGAGTGTGTTGGGATCCTGCAGGTAAGAATCCAATCACTAGTTTCAGTGAGAAGGTTGAGGCCCTACACTCGGGTGGTAGAAGGATTCAGGGATATGTGAGGGGTTTCCGATGGGGATTTGTCAATTCGTTGTTCAAGAAAGGGAGTAGCATTGTGGCTTTGTATATCGGGGAAGCATTCTTTGATTTTGAAGTTGATAAGGGGCATTATATTATTTTGAAGTTTTGTCTGAGAGATATTGGGGGTAGGCTCATTAAGAGGTGCTTCCATCCTTGGTTGGTCCTCCTGGCTCCAGCCCAGTACTCTGAATCTATGGGTAATTTTGGGTTGAGGAGAGTCTGTTGCTGGGAATTGGTTTTAGGAATTAAAGGAATTGTGGAGTGTCCTGAGTTAGAAGAAATAGGGGGGTGGAATTCAGAGGTAAGTGTGAGAAATATCTTGAGAATTGAGCCCTGCAATGACAGTTCGCCTGGTTATTTGTCTTCTCATTCATGTTCTTACATTAAGAAAGGCACAATGGAACCTAAACATTGGGGATTTTGTTGCAAGAGCTCTGGGAGAGTGGCTTGAAGAACTGAAAGGGCTCCTCCCTTAGAAAAATTCTCTCCTCACATGTGCACTCCATGTGAGAGAGAAAATTTCTAGATAAGAAGAGGCTTGGTAGAGATGAAGAAGAGTTTCCAGTTGCAACATGAGGAGGCATGTACAATGAGCGAAAGAAATGTCGAGAAGAATAAAAAAATCCTCCAACTGGAGGATGAAATTTATGCTCTTTATAGCGAGATAGAGGACTTAAAAATATAGCTAGCCGATAAAAACTCCACCACTAATTAGGAGTCAATTGGAATCAACCTTAACATGTCTGCGGACCCAAATGGTTAATCTGTTGTTATTTTTATATGCGTAATTATAAATGTGTTTTGTTGATTGGTCAATATTGTAAAGTCTATAGTATAGTCTCAGTAATAGAGATGCTGCATTTTGTAATCATGTGTAGAAACAGGGTTAATTCAAAAGCAAAGGAAATCAGTTTTCCCAATTTTGGCATGATTCTGAAATTTAATCTCTTGGTTTTTCCATGATCCGCGCATGGATTAATATAATACCAGTACTATTTTTTGTTTAAAAAAACCTTTACTTTTTAGTTCCTTTTAAACCTCCATTAAAAAGGAATTTATGAAGTCACGTTTTAAAAAGTGAATTTGACCATTCAATATTTAAATATAAAGCCATACATTTATTCAAATATTTCGTTGGAGAAATAATGTACGCACCATCATTTTTTTAAAAGAGATTACATAAGTCGACAGTTATCAATGCATCCACTCTAAAATGGATTCCACAATGGCGCTCAACCCTGGTCTTTAAAGCCAATGACTTCCTCCATGCTAAACGTTTTTGGCTCTCCACAGTGCGGGATTTTTCGTTGGAATCGTTATAATTGTCGTTTGTTGAATTTGTAAGTGTAAAACACATCCACCTTTTGCAACGAACACAAATTAATATCTCTAAGGCTGTGAAGTTCAATCTCGAGCGATTTAAGACAGGCTGGGCTAGATTGATGTTCTGTTGATATTTAACATCAATCTTCCATGCAGGTCCTTTAAAATTTCTTCTTCACATAGTTGGTCACAGATTCTTCCATGCAAGGTCCTTTACGCATGCCAAAAAAATATTCAATGCAAGGTCACCATAAATTCGAGAGCTCGGGTTGCTTTATTATGGAATTTGGTAGTAGCAAGTGCCCAAACCGAGTTCCTCCTTCTGCAATTCTAATTCCAAACCTATTTCTTCCTCGTCCAGGTCCAATCCCAGGCGATATTCCTCGCCCTCGTGCAAGCCAAATATTGAATTCAATGAAGATTACTTGAGGCTGGAGGAGAGAATTAAAAATTTATTATTCTCTATCGAGGATTGAAATGAGATCTGCTCTCCCTGGTCTTCCATGCTACAAGTGTTTTGAATGCACACAGTTCGAGTTCTCCAACGTTCACACGGTTTAAAATTGACAAGCTTCTTAAAACTTTAAATATTTTCTAAGGGGACGATTCCAAAGATAATAAAATATTTTATGATAGAAATTTAATTTCCAAATCATAAATCTCAAATCAACCGTAAAATATATAATAGTCAAATTTATTTTCCTTAATAAAAATATGAACTACTAGCATACAAATCGATAGTTGATCATTTTGATTGAGTTTTCCAAAATCCTGTAAAGCTAGAATATCCTCTTCACACCATCTACATCATTGAAGCTATGATACCACAATAATAGAAGAAGTGTCCTCAAACACAAATTTTATTAATAAGGAAAAGAAAAATTACATAAATTCTACAAGAGCTTACACGCAATCACTCAACACTCTTGCAAGTGGAGAGAAACAAGCTTTAAATAAGCTTATGTCCTAAACTAATTTTGTTATGGATCACTTATTTCATTTACAAGTGTCCATTTACATTTAATGCACTTGGAGCAATACTCCTAATTATTTTTTAAATTAGTTCCTAAGAAACGACACATTTCTAGATGTCATATCTCTTATAACAAATAGATATTCTAAGAAGACTCTAAGACTCTAAATAATTAATTAAATATTCTAACAAAAACTATAAATAATTAAATATTAATTTATGTACTTTGGATCATACATCTAAAAACTATTTTTGATATCCCCTGACATGAATCTATTATTGTGAATTTGTTTAAATGGTTAAGTATGATTATGTAGTTACTTCAAGAGACTTATTTGAAAATGATTTAGCAGTGTGATAAACTAATAAAAAGCGAATGTAAATGTTGTATTTATTTTTTATTAATAAGAATAAAGAGTCTGGAATTAATACAAAATTTTCATATAGTTATATGAGATGAAGTTTGTAAATTAATGTTGGTTATTAATTACCCATTTATTAAGTCATGGGCATATAATCTGAATGATTGGATTAATTATGAATTATGGATATGATTGATCCATAACTTCCCTGAAAGATAGGGTGTTACCTTTGGAAGTGGGAAGTAGTGCTCAATAAATGAGCTAGTAACTACTTGCCACCTAAGGGGTGAGGTAGAAGTAGTTACTTACTACCAAATAATTGGTAGAGGGTAATTTTACTTTTTGTATTCTTGCTAGAATGGAGAGTACACAGGAGAAAAACAATGGAAGAGAAAGAAAAGGACAGAAAGGAATAAAGTGAATAGTTTGTCGAGCTATGCTTAGGGGGATACTTGAGAGAACGAAGTATCATTAGTTTGGTGGAGCTGGTGAGCTCCTCTATTATTTATAGGCTCATATTTCCCAAACAATACCCTTAAACCTCTACTATATGGATGAATTCTTAATGTTGAATAATGATATGATACTCTGTTGCCTATTTACATGTATTATGTTTACTTAAATATATGTGCATAAAGATTGAGTAGTGGTTCATTTGCAAAAGAAATTATTTAATATATATTTTATTTGTTGCATGTAAATACAGTAAATTATGAAAGTATGCATTTGAATTAAAGTTTCATTTGAGTTTATATATATATATATATATATATATATATATATATATATATATATATATATATATCCCATGGATCAAATTTGTGCTTAAAAATGAAAGTTTTTGGAATGGCACAAAACCTGAACGACCGCGTAGATCTCTTCATTCTGAATTCGGCGCAACTCGTTTTGTGAAAAACTGACTCTATATGCTCCTGCAATTGTGTTTTGTTCTTTTTTGTAAACAATAATTTTATTTTATTTTGGGTGTAGGGTTGCATAGTCAGTAGTTCATACTACTGACTCTATCCCTCCGGCCTATGGCAGCTTGCCACTTATCAATTGATGGTTGGTTCATGATTGGTTAGTTTTTATTGGTTTGTGGTGGTCCAATGAGGGAGAACCACGTGGGCTAATCAATGGTTGCCACGTGGCCTCCACTCGCTAGTCCAAAATTTTGGTAAGGGGTCAGGCCAAACCCTGGGGATTCGAACACACGACGTTCGAACAAGCAGCAACAACCCCCAAGCATCTCCACTACCAATGCTTCTTAACCTATATTTTTTCCATGCCTATTTAAGGTTTGTTTTTTTCGCCATTGGGGGTTGGGATCAGGGTTAACCCCCGACCTCGGTCCATAGACCAGGGTTAGGGGCTAACCCCGGCCCATGTATATGAAATATTTTTGAAACCAAACCACATTTTAACCAATTTTTGTGACATATCACCCAGCATAGTTTTATGAACCACAAATCCCAAACTATATTAATAGCCCAAAGTTCAATAACCAATGTTGATGTGGAACCGTATTACTGGTAGTTTGTTAAGGCGTTATTCACATGGAATTTGGCTAGCACTTGATGCCAAGTTTTAGAGTGGAGTGTTTAACCAATGGCCAAGGGTTTGTTAACAGTCTTCAACATGTTCACATGCGGGGTTTGGTAACCTGCCAAAAATGGCTATGCGGTGAGTTCACCACAGTGATTGGAGCGTTTACATTGCATAGCCTATTCCAAAATATTATGCCACAACATCGAACCACAATCAGAAAACCACCGGGAAATTTCATATAATCAAAGGCTATTTTAATGCCACTTGGTGTGTTTTTATCCGGATATGGGCTAACCAAAGAAGATTAACTAGGAGACATTTTTCACCTAGCGCGACAGGGATCTTTCCAATGCAGGGAAAATTTGTCGCTCCACGTGGCCAACAAGGGGAAGATTTGTAGGAAAGTTAGCAAAATTGTCAAATTTGTAGAGCAGTTTGCAAAAAAACTGGGGAGGATGATAACTTCTTCAATTTTTGGCCTTTTTGGGAGAAAAAATAGGCTAGACAGGGGTTTTTTACAGTTTTGAAGCCATTGGAGCTATCAATATAGACATTTGAGCATGGTAACTTGATGTAAACACCATTTTTTGAGCATAATGAAATAGGCCCAACTATTGGAAGTTGGACCAGAAGATGTAGCCCAAGAGGGGTGAACTCCTTCATCATTTGTTGTGTTGTGTTTACTTTTATGGTGATATTGTCTCTTGTTTCCTACAAAAACTAAACTTTTATATCATGTTTATGTGTTTAAGAATCTCACATAAGAGGCTTAAAAACCCTAATTAATCACTTGTAAAATTTACATAATCCTCAAGCATTTTCACATATATATCAATTTGGTATCTGAGCTTAGGCTTTCTTTGTTGTTGTGACGGCTTAATTGTTTGCAATTTTATGTGATTCTTACAATTTTGAAGCACAAGAGAGGAGAAGGAAAGCTTGTGCGTGCAATTCCTCAATTTAGGTCAAGGACAAGGAGAGCAAGTTTGCCACAATATCCTCCACAAATTCTACCTCAAGTTGTAGCTAAAGATTTAGAAAGTATATCACATGAAGGAAAGCCTAAAAATATGTCATAGGATTAAAAATCCTTCAGAAAAGAATTATTTGACATAACAAAAATGGTAAAACTTCTCAATGAGAAGAGAAACACAAGGTTGCAACTTGATAGCTCCAATCCTCCAAAGGGAGATAAGTGTCCAGAAGGAGAAGAAGGAGTTGGAGACGAGACTCCAAAACATAATGGGAATGGTGGCAAACCACCATTCTCATCACCTCCATCCTCACCACAATCTCCACCATCATCTTCTTCCATGTTATGAAACCAACTCACAAAATAGAGAAAAAATAGATCAACACCTTAGAAATTAGCCTCTTCAAGGGGGCAGCCTCCTTTACATTACATAAATGAACAATTCTTGGATGATACAAATGAAAAAAAATCCTTGCTATATATAATATTCCATGGGGTCACAATATAATCCTAGCCGACCTAATAATAATAATGTAAAGGCACAACAATAACAATACTGGGCTTTTATGGGACACAATAATAAAAATATGGGGGCTATAGGGGTACAAAAATAACAATAAGGGGGCTACACTAACAATAATAAGGGACTACACTAATAGTATAGGTACCTAACATGCCCCTCTCCTTCAAAAAAGTGTTGTCCTCGACACTTGAGTAGATCTGGATGCTTCTATATAAAATTCTCATCCTCCCATGTAGAATCTTCAGTGGGTAAGTTCTTCCACTTGATGAGATACTCTGAAATTGATCGATTTTGTAGCTATCGAGTTCTTGTTTCCATGACTTCTTATGGTTCCAATATGATTTTTCCTTCCTCGTCAAATTCTGGCAATATTGCTTGAACTGGAAGTTTGTCACTTATAACCTTCTTTAAGCATGAAACATGGAAATCTGGGTGCACTCGAGAATAAGTAGGGAGCTCCAATTTGTATTCCATAGTACCAATCTTTTGCAACATCTTGTAAGGAAAATAGTACTTTGGCAATAATTTATTATCCTTCTTAGCTTACTTGAGGGACATTTGTTTGTACGGTTGTAGCCGTAAAAATACCCAATCTCCTACATCAAAACTTCACTCGCTATGATTTGATATGGCTGTTGTTTCATTCGATTTTGTGCCAAATTTAGGTTATCCTTTAAGAGTTGGATAACTTGTTGTTGATGCTTGATGTGTTCTTCCACTACTTGAACCTTATAATTTTCTCTTAAAGATGATGTGATAGACGGTGGATGATATCCATAAAATGCCATAAATGAGGTCATTTTTTCTACAATATGGAAGGAAGCTTTATGCCACCATTCAGCCACAATTAACCACTTGACCCATTGTGTTTGTTAATCAAATAAAAACAATGAATATATCCTTCCAAACATTTGTTCGCTATCTTAGTTTTCCCATCGAATTGAGGACGATAAGATGATCTATGAGCTACTTGAGTACCCAAACAATAAAATAATTATGTCCAAAAATTTCCAGTGAAAATGGGATCTCTATCACTTACAATAATCTTTGGGTTTCCATGTAGCTTTTCAATTTTTTCCATAAATACAGTAGAAATTGTACTTGCTTTAAATGGATGAGATAATGCACAAAAGTGTGCATACTTGGTAAGTCTATCAACTACTAGCATGATGACACTATTTCCTTCAGAATTAGGTAAACATGTGATCTGGGGTCTTAGTTGTCTCAACTTTATTTTGCTGGCAAACCAAACGTTCTGCCACAAACTTTTGAATATCATATTTAAGGCCATCCAAAAAAAAAAATCATCACCCTCTGGTAAGTTTTTAAAAATCTTGATTGTCCTCCGAAGGGAGAGGTGTGCAATTCTAAAAGTATCTTTTTTTTTAGTTGGGACTTCTTACAAAGATATAAGTGATCTTTGTACCATAATGAATCATTTTTCTAACTAAATGTATCATATGTACAAGGATCTTGCTGCAACTTTTAAATGAGTCTCCACACTTCTTCGTCATTCTACCATTTCTCCCTTGCTTCAGTTATCCAATCTGGTTGGATAATAGAAATGGCACAAAGCAATGCTTCCACCTCCTCATCCTTTCTTAAGAGTGCATCTGCAACAAAATTTAGCTTCCTTTTTTTTATAAATGATTTAAAATTCCTAACCCAACATCTTTGTGACTGATTTTTCCTGCTCTTTTGAAGATATTCTTTGTTCCAAAAAGTATTTAATACTATCATGACAATTTTTTACCTTGAAGTGTCTTCCCATTAGGTAAGGTTGCCATTTATTTAGTGCATGTAGTATTTCCAACATTTCCTTCTCATAAATAGATTTTTTTAAATACTTTCCTTTGATTGGACAGCCTTATAAAGCCATCGGTCTTCCTTCTTGCATTAAAACAACACCAATTCCGTTTCTTGAGGCATCACATTCAACAATAATGGTTTTTTTGAAGTCTGGGGTAGCTAAGACCGGTGCTAGGCACATTTCCTCTTTAATATGTTCAAAGTCCTTAGGCTCTTTAGGAGTCCATGAAAATGCATCTTTCTTCAACAATGTTGTGCAGATAATTTATGGTTGTGGGGAATTTCCATTCCTTAATGGCTTTAATTTTGTTAGGGTCTACCTTAACACCCTCCTGACATACAATATGACCCAGATATTCCACCTCTTGTACTCCAAAGAAAAATTTGGAGGTTTTTGCATATAATTGTTTCTCCTCCAATAGTTTGAGCACCCTGTCAACATGTTGAACATGATCCTTCAAAGACCTATTTTAGATTAGTATATCATCAAAAAAAACTAACACAAATTTTCGAAGGAAGGGTTTGAAAATGGAATTCATCAACCCATGAAATGTAGAAGTTGCATTGGTAAGGCCAAAAGGCATGACCAAAAAATCATAATGACCCTCATGAGTTCGAACTGTTGTTTTCAGAATATCTCCAGTCTTTATTCTAATTTGATGATATCCTAAATGGAGATCCAACTTGGTAAAATAAATTGCTCCATATAATTCATCCAATAATTCAACAACCACAGGAATGGGAAATTTATCTTTAACATTGAGCTTATTGAGCTCCCTATAATCCAAACACATGTTCCATGATCCATCCTTCTTGTGCACCAATACTATTAGAGCAGAGAAAGAACTTTGACTAGGTTGAAATATACCAACCTCTAACATTTCTGCAATCATACGTTTAATTTCGCTCTTTTGTACATGAGGATATCTATAAGGCCTGATGTTTGGAGGAACACTTCCTGGAATAAAATGAATAGCATGATCATGATCACGAATAGGTGGGAGTCCTTTGGGAGTTTCAAACACCTTGGAATGAATTTCCAAGACTTTTTGGAGATCTGAAGAAATAGATGATTTTGATGTTGGAACATCTAGTGAGAATAATTGTGCAATTACGCCTCTGTTTTATTTATTTAGAAACTTTTTCATGAAATTAGAGCTTATTGTATTTCTTGACTTCCCTATGATACCCCATAATTCAACTTCCTTTCCTTTCAAAAAAAATTTCAAGAAACGTTCTTGAAAATTAAAAGTTATTGTCCCCAAAGATTGTAACCATTGTACTCATAGTACAACATTAGCACCTCCCATTGGAATGGAAAGCATTGGACTATTAAATAAATATTCCCCCATGGTTAGCTTGATATTATGGAATTTTCCAGAGCAATTTATAGTTCCTCCATTTTCAACCATCACTTGACACTCTGGTGCTGGGTATAGGAAGAAATTCAATTCCTTGGCTACCTTACAATGAATAAAATTATGGGTACTACCCGAATCAATCAACACTATTACATTTTTATTCTTTATATGTCCTTCTATCTTGATAGTTTGAGGAGTGTTAATTCCTGCCAATGCATTACAGGATATGGTCAGACTCATTTATTCTTTCTCTAGGATTGGTTCTTGGTGTATATCCTCTTCTTTTGAATTTTCTTGTTGATTTTCTTCCTCATCTTCACAATCTATGTAAAATAATTTCTTCTCAGCACACTTATTACCTTTAGTGTATTTTCCATCACAATTGTAGAAAAGCACTTTTTCTCTTTTTTCTTCTAATTTTTGTGGTGTCAACCTTGTAGGTTGTGGAGTTTAAGGAGTAGAAACACTTCCATATTTATAGATGTGAGTGGTAGGCTTCCTTGTCTCCATAATTTTACTTTCAATTTTTCTTGCCAACTTGAATTCCTTCTCCAATCAATCAGGTTCCCAAAGGTGAACCTCATGTTGGATGTTATCTTTTAAATTCCCTATGAAGACATCAATTCTATGTTCCTCTGGAATATCAATTACCCTTATATTCAATTTTTGGAAGTCCTCAATGTTCTCCACCATTGAACCCTTTTGTTTGAGATTTATCAATTTGCTAAAGAAGGTGTTGCTCTTTGTATCCTCATAAAGTGCTATCATTTCCTTCATAAAAATTGACCAGTTGACCCTTTTTTTACGAGATAAAAGCCATCAATACCATAAAAATATATTTTTTTCTAAATATAAATTTTCAATGCATACTTTTTATGTGTTTTTCACATTATAGAGATCAAAATATTGCTCCATGTGTAGTATCAATGTTGTTCTGTAGAATTGTGCTCTATGGATAAACCAAATTCCTTAAGTGTGGTGCTAGTCACTTAGAACATTAGAGGAAATAATTACTATCATTTTCTCTAAAACAAGCAGATATAAAGAATGGTGAAAGATCCTACTTGTGATTCAATCACTTCTACCTCTCCTTTTTTCGTTGTTGTCGTCGCTCTCAATCCAACTCAAATCGCCAGATCGATTCCTGCAAACAAAAACAGAGAACAGCAAACAAAATGCAATATACAAATATCTACTTGTCTTACTCAATCAAATCGATTAGATATGAAATGCATACATCATTCAATAATACATTGTACAATAAATAGAGACATATGTATGGGAAAATTAACAACAATCTTTATTAAAGAGTAGAATGGGGAGGTTACAACTAATGATTGATTTGTTGCTAACCAGATCCAGCTTCATTCCAGTCTCATCACATCCAATATCATACCAGCAGCATATCAATACTTTCACTCTCTCAAATGAGAATCCAACAGCATAAATTTACCAAAATTCTTCCCTCCCTAGCATTAGAATGAGTGCTCAATTTATAGGGAAACTAATGGTAGTTTCGAAATGAATGGCTTTTTAATAATAGGAAAGACATGTTCCCAAGTTCAGAGATGTTAGATGGACACTTGGATTCTAATTTTGACACATATGGACTCTTCTAGAAGGCACTGGCCATGTGGATATTCCCGAAACAATGAGAATTCCACTCCCAGGTGACCAACGCACTCTTGAATGTCAGGAAGTGCACTGCAGTGCACCCTTGAATGGAGGATTTGGCACTGCAATGCAATTGGTCCCTTTAGAGGCTATGTTGGTGAGTCAATAAGTGATATAACATATACTTCAAACCTTTGAAATCTCACAATAGAAGCCATGAATGAATTTTTCTTCTCTTATTTCATATAGAAACTGAAATATGAGGGGATGATAGACCCTATTTCATTGGTCCTGGGGATGATGTCTAGATTGACCAGGTCATGGGGGATGATGCCCAAATTGACCTATAACAGCTTCCCCCTAAAGCATGAAGATAAAATAATAATAATAGTATTTGGATGAGATGCTTTACGATGCGAAGAGTTGGAAATGAATTGGAGTGATGACCTGTATCAATCTTATAATACATTACATCATGATATTTTCATATTTATCATGAATTGTTGAGGGAGGAATTCCCACGCTCACACATAAATTATTTAATAACATCTACATAGTTTAGAAAGTCATCTACATTGGAATGCTGCCCAATATAGACATGCCTACATATATATGCCCATGTTCAGATGACGATCATTATGTAAAGGCATCGTACATATGATGTGTACAACAATCCTGAAATCACAGCCTGGATGGATGAAACTAGATCCATGGTCTTCTTATCTCGATCACTCTATCATTCAAGTACAATTATATCCATGCGAATATATGATTTGTAGTCGAACATGGAAAGACATCGTTTGATTACCAGCCAATGATGTGAGATGTTAACAAACACGAGAGAATCGCCATTGATGTTAATGGCTCTCAAGGTACTGCAGTACAGTTTGTAAGGCGTGAATAGATGATTTGATGTCAAACGCCAAACAAAATATTTCGGTCAAAAGTCCATAAGCGAGGATATTGTCGATGATGTAACAAGCCTCATGGTACTGGAAGATGATGTTTCTAAGTAAATTTCCTGGATGATGAGGTGATGTCGATAAGAAGCAACTTTATCGCGAAATAGGAGCTACTGATTTCAGAGACAAAATGTGACTTGATATAGCAATGTTCAAGGATGAGTGTCATGAAAATGAAGGTTTATGAGTATTCCAGAAGGATGAGTATTCACTAGAGGACTTCTCTTGAACATATTGGCGATACTGAGATGAGTTGGCAGCATTGACCCAAAACCGAAGTGAAGGTATGATGAACCATGGGTATGAATGAACTGTCAAGAATATTACCCAACCCAAAAGTCACAATGATGGAGTGAAACCGTCATGTTCAAAAGCGACCTACTACATAAAGTGTTATGTTCGCTTTCCCAAATTTTCCCTGGTCATTTTTCGACCGGTACCTCTTTATTTTATAACAAGCTTGAGTATAACATATGCTTGATATATAATTCAACCCTTCGGGAGAATGCATCGCTATTTAATAATTTAATGAGTCTAGCGATAAATGAAACTCGATTCTTGCCATGATCGACAATCTTGTCACTATTTTATGTTTTAACAAGCCTAACGATAGTGACCACTCGATCCTTTTTCATATTTAGAGAGTTTGATAAAGAGGACAAAAGAAAAATCCATGAGTAATTTTTCGTAAATTTGTCACTCAGTTCCGAAAAAGTGTAAAATAATACCTAAGAGAACCTCCTAGCCATATTCGACTAAGGTTTTCCTTTTTCGTAAATAATCTATCTCAGTCCGGAAAAGGGTTAAACTTATAATAAGTAGATGTCGTTTCATTTACTTTTACGAGCTCGAAAAGACAAGTGCTCGAAAATATTTTCACATTATCAGAGTCTAAAAAGAGCTAAAAGAAGACTCCAGGGGTTCCTTTTTCACTGTTATTGAAGCTGGAAAAAGAGATAAAAGTGTGCTTCAAGTCCTTTTTCGTTTTTATCAAAGATTGAAAAATAAGGATAAAAGTATGCTTTGTGGTCAAATCATTCTTGAATAAGTGTGCATGACTAATCTGCTATATCAGTTTTAAAATCTGTTCAGAACAACATCAAATGGATTAAAAATACTTGTTTCATAGCAAAAAATGATAAAAACCATAGTCACAACATTAAATATTATTTAAAATAATCAAATGACTAATTAAAAGATTTTTTACCATTTGAAATTTGGAGCTTTGAACCAGTTTTTGACCCCGAACTTCAATAGCTGATTGCAACAAATTATGTGGATGATTTTCCTCGTCGTTCGATCTAGGTTGGAGCTATGAACCTTCTCTTTCCTTTAGTATAATTTATGTTTCATTTCATTGCAAATTTTTAGGGTTTTGAGCCCCTTAGGGTAAATTTATTTCGCTCAGAGGGAAACGCACCCTTGAATGTCAAAACGTGCATTTCAATGCACTGGAATTGAAGGCCAGGTAAATATGAAATGCATTGTCCCTTGACCTGGGGTGTGTTGGACGCAATTTCCATTTTTGTTTCTTGCAATGTGCCCAAATTTTTCCTAATTTTTTGCATGAAGTAGATCCTTATGAGTCTTATGATTTTGTTTCAGGTATTAATCATACCAAAATGATGATTACATTGAGGGAAAGAGAACATGAGGAACAAAACATGATTGTGCTAAACAATCCGGGTATGGTAAGAGCCCTCAAAGACTGAGGGTTGACAAAGTACTTCAGAGTGTCAGGTATGAGGCAACAAAGAGAACTATTGGAGTTCCTTGTTCGTTCATGGGATTTGGATATACAGGATTTTAACATTGGGGAAAAAGTGGTCCCACTATTAGTGGAGGATATTTATTTTCTCACAGAATTATCGAGGATAGGTCCGCCCATTTCTCTTTCAGAATCTGCTCTTGGAGGAGAGACAGTGAGAAATTATATATTGCAGTATTGCAATCCAGGGACTGAACCTAGTAAGGATGGGAAAATAAACTTCCACGATGTACATGATTTTCCATTGAGGACCATCCTATTCACTATCGCAAAGCTTGCTAGTAATGCTACACTACATGTGGCAAACATATCTTACATGCAGTGTGCACCAGAGTGCTTGGAACCAACATTTTTTAAATGGGATGAATTTTTCCTCTTTCAAATGAAATAAAAACTGACCAAGGCAAAGGGATGAAGGAAGAATAATTTAAACTATGGTACGATCCTGATTTATTTTTCCTTAGAGCGGATTCCATTGATGCAGCCCCAACATGTGACACTGGATATATCTGGCCCTAGAGATCCAAGGATGCAGAGATGGGTAGAATTGATGGCTAGACATGTTGTTCAATCCACCATGGTATTCTCGATTGCATTCTTCGCTTGTTTCAGAAGATAGATGGTCGCCATCTATTATTATGCATATGCAGTCGTAGACTTCCAAGGAGATCTAGATTTGGATTTACCAGATGGCGCTCAATGGGGTGCAATTGGTAAGAATGCTTTGACCATGTTTTTTTTATTTTTCTAAGGTTTATACATGTTTTTGTATTTTGATGTTTCCCAATACTAAACTAAATTTTTTATGTAATGCAGATGTAGGTTGAGTTCGACCAATGGGCCAGCTAGAGCAGAGAACAGACGAGCAAGCAGAGAGGGATGTCGGGAGAGTATTCCTTCAAGATTTGGATATGGCTGAGACTCTTGTTGAGCTACAGCAACACATATAGGGATTGACTCTCGAGATTCCATATTTCTGGATTGAAGAGATACCCATGAGACTGCAGCACCATACTATTGGCAGTCCTAACCAGTGGATGTGGTTATTGCGTAGGATAGCTATATCAATAGCATGTTATCACGAGAATCACTAGTTTACTTTTAAAATTTTGCATGCATTTTGAGGTCAGATGACCAATGTGTCTTGGGAAAAAAAAATTAAAAACATATAACTATATATATATATATATTTAGTGTTTTCTTATTTTTATTGTGCAATCATATTCAATTATGTGATGTGAATTAAAAATATGTCTTTACATGTGTTGCAAATGTCTGTTTATAACACAATTTGCTAAGGAATCAGTTAATGTGTTCATGTTTCTGGAAATTTGTTGATATTGAATGAAATCAAAATGTCTTTCCAAAGTCTAACTCTTAGGAACATATGATGCAGTGTTGGATTTTTGACAGTATAAACACTAGTAAATTGCAATACGACAAGTTGTGAGTCTAACCTAATGATGATGCGATTAATACCAAATGAAATGGAATCAGAGAGAAGTTTGATCAACGTGCTATACTCAGCGATATTGTTTGTATATTGACCGATACAAATCCCTTGAAAACTCACTAACTCGTCGTTCGGAGCGAAAATGACCCACGCTGCAGAGGATATATTATGCATACTACGACTAGCACCATCAGCATATCGAACGAATGGTTCCAAAGATTCAAACATATGCGATGAAATGTAAAGTAGATTACTAACTTCAATAAAACTCTAGAAAAAGAAACTAAGACAGTAAATTCAAATCAATAGCATATATACAAAATACAACAGTTTACGATGCTCATGCTTAAGCATAATAATGTTTCAGATACAACCCATTTCAAGGTTGTGCCAATGGAATTCCATCATAATCGACCAACTCGTAGGCACCCTTAGCAAGAACTCTTTTGAAAATATAGGGGCCATGCCATAATGGTGAAAATTTCCTTGTACCTATTACATCAGTTTCCTGATCATAAAGAAGGACCAGGTCACCCTCTGAGAAGATGCGAGGTTGGACATGCTTGTCATATTGCGACTGTATACGTCTCTTGTGCACTTTGTTGGCCAATGAGGCTTCACAACGTGTTTCATCAAGATGGATGAGGTTAAAAAGACATGCTTCTTCAAAAGAGGTGTCGAGTAATAAGTCACTTGTGAGTGTTAACGACGGTATTTCACATTGGATAGGAAAGATAGATTCTAGACCATACACCAATTAAAAGGGGGTAAATCCGGTTGTGTTTCTCACCGAGGTTCGATATGCCCACAAATATGAGTACAGAATCAAATGCCAATTTCATTTATGAACTCATATCATTCGTTGAAGAATTCGTTTAAGAATCTTATTAATAGCCTCAACTTTTCCATTTGATTATGGATAATAAGGAGTAGAACTATCATGCGATAGTCCAAATTTGGTAGTCAACTCATTCATCATGTGATTACAAAAATGCTTACCATGATTTGTGACTATAGCCTATGGAACATCAAACTGTGAGATGACGTGATTAAAAAAGAATAATGCATTTGTTTCACCTGTGTTGTTGAATGTAGGCATCGCTTTGGCCCACTTGGTAAAGTAGTCTACTGCGACAATAATATAACCATTCCCCCCAGATGAATGAGGGTTGCAGGTCATGAAGTCAATGCCCCATTTTGAAAATGGTCCCATAGTGATAACAAGAAGCGTCAGTGTTGGCGGTTTGTGGAATTTATGATCAAATATCTGGCACTCGTGACAACTTCTGACTGCGAGGATGCAGTCGCAAAATATGGTAGGCCAAAAGTAACCAGCGCAGAGTATCTTCTATGCAGTAGCGTATATAGACAAGTGTCCACCACAAGCCACAGCATGACAATCATTTAAAACCTTTTCAGCCTCATCATAAGTGAGGCACCTCCTTAAAATCATACCGAAACCATGACGATAAATTTTATTGCCGAAGATCAAATAATCTTTGGCTTGGTATCGAATATGACGTTGTTCAGAGCGAGAGGTATCAGGACAAAAATTCTAGGTCTGGAGATAAATGATAAAAATCCCCATACCAAGGATCAGATGATCCGATCAGAAACAGAGACTCATCAGGAATTTATGGTTCCGATGTAGCAGCAGTACTATCAGAGGGAAGGTCACAGAAAAGCTCAGCCATAACTAAAGACTTCTTGACTTGGATTTGATGAATTCCAAATCAAACTCCTACAAAATTACAATCCATTTTGAATACTTTCCCCCCAACAATTTTCTTGAAAAAATGTAAGTTATGGGGTTGCAATCCAAAATGAAAATGGTCTTCTCGAACAGGATATAGTGTTGAAATATTTTGACAGCTTGAACGGCTGCTAAGGAAAGATTTTCGACGTATGAATACCTCACTTCTGTATCATTGAGATTATGACTCAAATAATATATCGGATATTCTATCCCATCTTCTACTTGGACCAATACCATAGAAATGGTCGTATCAGTCGCGGCGATATATAATAAATAATCACTCTGATAATTTGGGGTATACATTAATGATTCTCAGAAAAGTGTATCCTAGACAGCATCAAAAGAAGCTTATGCAACTTTATCCCAATGGAAAGGAATCCCCTTTTTCAAGAGTTGAGTAAATTCTTTAGCCATTTCAGCATAGTTGGGTATGAACCTCCTTAGGAAGTTATCCTTTCCTTGAATTTTTTGTAACTAAAGCAAATTTGATGGCGCAGGCAAATCAAGAATGGCCTGGACCTTCAGTGGGTCGATTTGAATTCCTTCTTTTGAGACAACGAATCCTAGAAAACGAACAGAACCAACATAAAACACACATTTATGTGGATTGAGGCGTATTTTGTAGTGTCGGAAGCGTAGAAAGATAGCTCTCAAATGCATCGGGTGATAAATCTAGTTTCGTGAATGTGTGGGTAAATCGTCTAGATAAGGTTTAACAATGTGCTTGATGTCATCGAAAGCATAATCCATTGTTTTCTGAAAATTTTCCCCAATGTTCTTTAAACCAAAAGGGAGTTTCCGATAAGCGAATGTGTCCCCGAGACAGATGAACGTTGTCTTATATTGGTCCTTTGGGTGGATTTTGATTTGATTGTAGCCACAAAATCCATCCATGAACAAAAATATTTCACATACAGCACAATCATCAATAATCTGGTCAATAAAGGGAGTAGGATAGTTGTCTTTTGGACAATCAAGATTGAAATCCCAATAATAGACACACACTATGATTTTCCCTTGTTTCTTCATAACAAGAACAATTTTGGAAACGCAACCAGTTATCGGAACAGGGTAAATGAAACCAGAACGCAAAAAAAAATCATTTTTTTCTTTAATGGCAGTGGCCTTCTTGGGATGAACAAGATGAAGGCATTGACATAGTGGTTTGACATCAAGGTACATGTTAATGGTATGTTCAACGATACTAGTATCTATGCCTGGAATTTCCTCGTAAGACCAAGAAAATACATCACGAAATTCATGAAAGAGAGAGCGATAATTTTCGAGTTTTGATGGAGAACAAGACACGCCGACCTGAATATTTTCTAAAACTTCAGGTTTAGTCGAAATATCAATAGAAATGGTTTCTTCAATATTTGATAATTTTTTCTTGGATTCAATTGCATTAATGGGAAAATAATTCGAAAATAATGTTTTGATCGATGGGTGATATAGTTCAATAATATTATCTTCTTCTTAATCCTGAAGACAAGAACGATGATGATGATCTTCCCATGGTTCTCCTTCTGGAATCATTGATTCCACAATATTCTCACTTGTCAAGAAAGTGGATGAAAAAGTATTAGATGGAGTACCAAAATCTAATGAATGACCGACCCAAAGGACTGGCGATGATGATTTCAAATTCGCCGCCCAATCCGTGTAGATTGATTTCTATGCCAGCTCAACTGAGATGAGCGATAGAAATTCATCCAACATGACAACTTCAAAATCACCTGTAATCTTCCTTAAGCCAGATGGAGTGGAAGATATCATGTAGCATGTCTCTATGTTTTCAATTTATGTCGACATCGCAGGTGGCGGTAATGCAAAGGTTCCCATGATGGAAGAATCCTTTAAGATTCCTACACCAATGTTCTAAAGTGATCATTGGGGTGCGTGAACTAATGAAACGCTTCAAGTTACCTGGGAACTGGAGGCAAAGAAGGATAGTTGATTTATGACTATGATAACACATTTATGTGGAAAGGCGATCATTCTAAAATATGTAGAGACGATCGCAGTCATAGCATATACCCATGGCCTTCCAAGTAAAATGTTGTAATCAAGTGGTCCGTTAACGACCTCAACTTAAACATTTACTTTTTTTCCCCATAGTTCTACATGAAGGTTATTGATGATACCTCAAGGCTTATATGTACACCCATTGAAATCTTTCAATGTCATAGGCGATTAAGATAGGCGTGGTGAGCCAAGTGACTTCATTTAGTTTAGAGACATAATGCACATAGATGCTCCCTCATCAACAATAGTACGATGAATGAGGTGATTGAGAAAATTTACTTGGATGGAGAATGGCAATTATGATGGTAATTGTGGCACATAGCCCGTATGATTAAATACTATAAGATTGGAAACTGTCGGATCGATTCCACCAATTGTCGATAACAAAGCCTGCTTCTGGGAGGGACAATTTTGAAGTACCTCAAGCATCGACATAGCTGAACAGGACTAAGCCAAATATTCAACTATATTATAATTTTGAGCAACTCGAGCTCGAGGATTGAATGTTGATTTATGTAAAACTTCCTTCGATGTTTTTATTGTTAACTCAGGAATAGCAGTTGGCGGAATAGATTCCATAGATGGATTCGTGGTCGATATAGTTGGTTGATCAATAGCCTGACTACCATAATATTTATTATGCGTTGACACTAAAACATCAATTGTTGGATTTGTTACAAAAATCATAAGCACTTGGGAACTAGAAGGTTGCATCCGTAGCAACTAAATTTGTGTTTGGATTCGGAAATGGATTTTTCAACATAGCAGATGCATGCAAGGTCTTAATCAATTTTGAGACTTCGGCGTGGTGAGGACAGTCTCGAACAAATTGCTCCTCATTACATATTATGCAAGGGTAATGTGGTTTCCGATTTCCATTTTGTTGGTCAGATGATCTTTCTACGGGGTAGAAGTTTGCTTTTTCTTTGATTTCCCCTTTTTCTTACTTCTGGGTTGCTTGTTACTTTTACCTTTATTAGATGAAATAGCATAAATTTTAGAAGAAGGTGCAAGATCAGATGCAGTAGAGTGATGTGTTCTTGCACTACCGATCATACTGTCACCGGAATGAGAGTCCTTAGATGGAGGAGGAACAGTAAACTTAGATCGTGGCGCATTGGGAATTTTCTCGTAGTGCATGCCAGACTAAGCATAAATTAAATCTAAGTATTGGGCACAAGAAATGACGTGCTCTTCAGTGACGACACGACCCTTAGCCACATCCTCAGCTATAGATGGTAATAGGGACTTAATGAACCACTCAGAAAGGAGTTGATCGGGAACAAATGTCTTGACCATTCTACAACGACGATGCCACTCATGAATATGATCAGAAATGTGAGTAGCATTAGTATGTTTAAGGTCAAGAGTTCTGTTCCATTTTCATATCATATGGGTAATTAGAAGTGGGTCAAAAATACAATAGCTAGGGTGTGAAATTATCAAATGAATCTCTTGGTAATTCGATGTACCATTTCGCAGCTGGACCAGTGAGCGTACGTTGGAAAATACGTAGTCAAACGAAGTCATCATTTAGGGATTTAGATGAACACCACAAATGATGAGCTATAACATGCATCGACAGGTCTTCCCCAAGGTTTCCATTGAACTTAGGAATATTCGATGGTAATTTATGAGGTATCACCAGCCACCAAGGAGCATAGCTAATTGGATCATTTTTAAGCTGGTTAAAATCAGGTAATTCTAAAGTTGCAACAAAGGGAAACTGTCGATTTAAGTTGGGTTGAGCATAGTCAAGGTATGATGGAATTGCTTGGCCAACAGACCTTTGAGAACCAACATAAGGAATATGTTTTTGGTAACCCAAATAGAGGTTTTTTTGATAAGAAAACGCTTAAGGATTCTATTGACCAAAACCTGGGTACGCTAGTTGTTGAAATTAGGGTTGTTGCATTTGCGCTTGTAGCTGCCAAGGTGTCTATCCACAAAGATTATAACCCAAAATTGAATAGCTTGGATTTTGTTGTGAATAGGTATAACCCAATTGTGGATGTGAAATCCCATAATAGGGTAATCCAGCTTGTGAATAAATAATTCTGGATACATGAGGTTGTTGTAAAACAACCGAAGGAGTTAGAGTATGAGGGCCTAATATTTTAGGGTATTGGGTGGAAAGACCCACCTAAGACGGTTGACGTACAATACTTTGAGCCTGTAACAGCGGTAAGGATGTATTAACAAGTGGAGTAGATGTGGGTGCAACAAGTTGAACCAGTTGATATGATTGTACAACTGTTTGTGGTTGAATGAGTAGAGTGAGCTCCCATTGACAAACAGTCATTCTGACATTAGGATGACCAAATAACGATGGAGTACTGTCAAAATGGGTGACGATAGCTTTCCCCCCAACATGAGGAGTATAATACGATGGAAAATATTGTCCTCCAAATGTTGGGAGTCCAGTTGAAATTGTACTGGATGGAATATACCCAGGTGGACTAGCTTGATATTTCCCTGATGATGTATATAAAGGATCAATTTGTTTAGTACTCATTAGAGATGTACCGGATAGAATACCAGATGATGAAATTGTTGAAGTTCATGGGTTTGAGGATGCACCAAATAAGGTTCCAGATAAATATTCATAAACAGGTGGGATGGAAGGGCCACCATATAGATGTGACTCTGGTGATGTTGTGAACATCGACGGGGTATCAAGAGAAGGTGTTGTCACAACTACAATAGATGGTATAGACGAAGATGTTCGCTCATGCATGGTTATACGACCCAATGTATTCCCTATAGGATCTACTGGAACTCAAATAGACACAGGGTCAAAGAAATAAATGTGAGGTAATTGAGGAAAAGACACGTAAAGATAAAGGTCCGATCCAAAATGAGTTTGAGTTGAAGGTGTTTCGTCTTGTGGAATTTATTCAAATGAAATCAAACCAGGTGGAAGGATTTCGTCGTCAGGCCCAAAGTATATTTCAAGTGGTTGACTACACAATATGGGAGACTCAATGGCTAATATAGATTGTGGGGAAACCGATACAGGAACAACTTTCGATTGTTCGACTTAGAGATTCAGATGTTCTAGTAAAAGAACAGCAGGATCCGGATCAACTTCTAGTTGAACAACGTCGAGTTCAGGAGGTATGGTCTCACTGATTGGATGGATCATGATGACAGGTAGTTGTGAAGACTCCGTCTCGACAACAGTAGATGAACCATGATTTGTAGAAACAACTCAAGATGAATATAGTATATGTGAGGATGATGTCACACCAAAGGTACGAACAGTACTAGTTTCGATAGAACGATGTCACCTTCGCTGACCAGAAATGGCTTATGGTGGTAAAGGTGGTTTAAGTGTTATTCTACGTGAACGATGGGGAAAGATATGGTCTTCTTCCACGATGACTGATTTATTTGATGACCAAACAAAAATAAACAAAATAAAAGGGTAATTATAGGAAAAAGGTTTACCAAGTAATTGTGAACTGCATAATACCTCCTAGCAAACCAAGAAGTATAGGCAGGAAATCTCCCTGAATGTTGTGTTTGGTGTATCACAAGTTACAAGGCGGCTAACTCGGTTACCTATGGATGGATAGCAACCTAAATTTTTCCTCCCAAATATACCCAAAGGTACCTGGAGGCCCAAGTCCGTATTGGCGTTGTTTAATGCGAAACCGCACAGTGAGAGCACTCCCTTATACTTTTTGTACTAGAACATAGCCCTATATACCCGAAGGTACATGGACGAGCTTCGATATACTTATGTATGTGGAGTGAGGTATCACACTCAAAATGTATCACAGACAATTTTACGACAGCTGCTAAGTTTAACGACGTCGGAACACGTCTCTAGCCTAGACCTTCTAAATGTTAACGTTAATGTTCCAATGCTTTCTTAGGTAAATTGATGTAAATTTAATGTTGATCTTGTTTAAAAGTTTTTCTTTGAGGTTCATTGTGTGATATGATGGAAATTCCTAAAAAACGCAAACTAAATGATAAGAAAACTTTTCAATTTAGATTTTTCAATGAAAATCCCAGCTAATAAGGGAAAAAGCAATCATTTTCTAGAGAAAACAACAAAGAGCACAAACTAAAATGCAGCTTTCCTAACTTGTTCCTATGCAACACACACAATTCACTATATGCACATGCATGTTTTTTCTTTTTAGCTCCTTTAATGTGAATGAAATAAAGGAAACTATATGCATCAATCAATAAAACAAGTGTTTTCTTCTTTGATAAACGAGGAATAAAACAACAATTTCTCTTTTAGGAAAAATAAAGAATTGAACTAAAATTTTTCCTACAGGAAATGAGGAGTGAAACAAAAATTTCCTTTTTGAAAACAAATTGATCTAATGTGGAAATAAAATATTTTGAATTTGATTTTCTAATGATAAAGAAAAACACTAAAGAGACATTGAACAAATTTACTTTTCAAAGGAGGAAGAATCAGGAAAGTTTACTAGTCTCTAAGAGGTATCAGACATCTGAGAATACAACAAACAAATGGTTGATAATGATAGAAATGAAAAATTTAGATGGAATTTGGTTGGTTGAGGGGCCAACGCGGTCTCTAAGGGGAGACAGTGCATTGCAGAGCACCCCTGAGTGGGAGACAATGCACTGTCTTGACCAATAGTGCGTAGGGCGTAGCAAGTGATCTGAAAGGACTGTATTAGTTTATTGTGCTCAGTGTCTTTTCAGTTATAAAAACATGTATAATTTGACTCCATTTGTTTGCTTAAGGAATGGGTAATTTAACCATGAAACATAGATTAATTTATGATTTTTAAACATGTAAATAAACCTAAATAACACCGAACAACAATGTATAATAGAAAAATAGCATCACACATAAGGTTTACACTGCAGGCATGATGAAGCAGTTCACCCCTCCTGGGCTACATCTGCTGGTCTAGCTCCCAATGGCATGTCCCTCTTTGTCATTATGCTCAAAATTGAAAATTCATGTGTTTAAAAGCCTCTAATGGTTTTTTTCTCTGCACAGCGGCTCCAGAATGCTCCAATTAGTCTAGGTAGACTCTTGTTTCACCCAAATTGATCGAAAATTGACCTCCCTTGCTATTTTCCCAATCACAACTACAAATGCTCCACTAAATGTGGAGAATTGCAGTAAAAATAGCAAAAATCACCTAAATTTAGGACAGCGCTAAAATTTTGCCAGTCCTCAAACCGTAACATTAAGTTTCAAGTTAACGAGGAGGGGGTGGCCACATGCCAACCCCCGAAAACCCTGTGGTTACATTAAATTGGAGCGGAAATCCAATGAAACTATGGTTGAGTGGAGTTAGGACCAGAGTTTACATCGGTGTTAAAGTCTGACAGCAAGGAGAAGTCATAACTATCGGAGCAAACAGTGTTATGTGATAAGGTTTGCAACTTGAAGTTTTAATGTTACGAGTTGCATTCGTCGGAAGTTACGTTAATGATGATCGTTGGCTGTTTTTGATGACATGTGAACACAAACTTTGGACCACCGACGGTCCCAAACCCTAATATAATTTTTGATAAACTTTAAATATATCTTCTGACCCTTAGTGGTTAAGACACAACACGTAGTGCAGACGGTGGAAATATTTGCATGCATGTTGGAGGTCGCGGCATGGAACCCCCCCCCCCCCCTAGACCTCAATAACATTTTATAACATTTTTCATGGGACACATGGTAGCCTCAAGGCTGGACATGTGTCACCCATCCATTGGCTACTAAAACCAGCTTGTACAACCATCCACGAATCAAAATGTGCCACTTGGAAGTTTATCACTCACTTGAGAAAACGAAATATTCTTAAGGATATTCCTCTTTTGCTGATTGTGCACCTGCATGCGGACTAGGCATCCGAGTCACCCCTGTCACAAAAATTTAGATGTTTGGGAAAACGATCAGAACGTGATATCTCCCTCATACGACATCGATTTTTCGAACCGCTCGTGGCACCGGAATTAGAGCGATGAGATCTACCCGGTCGCTCAGGTTCAATACAGTTTCGAGCACTTTAAATTTTGAGAAAAATACATGATCTCCTTATCACACCTCCCCATTTGGAAGCTTTTGGACCCCAAAAGACTTCAATTACATGTTCAGCAGATGAGGGTACATCTCCCTCACCTTTCCAACTTCCATCCACTTTTCCTTGCTTGGCTTACTGCCTTTGATCCCAACTCGAAGTTAGTCGACACTTCCCCTCTTAGATGTTCTTGTCCTCCTGTCAAGGATGGTATCCTCCTTGAGCTCATCCAAAAATTATGGCAAGAAGTCTTCAATAGAAGGTAGTTGAACATCACTCCGTTGATCATCAATCAAAGGGGGCTCATACAAACGTAAATTTTCAACATTGACAACTGAATACATTTGCATATATGAAGGCAAGTCAAGTTGAAATGCATTGTTACCAACTTTTTTAATGATCTTGAATGGACCATAGAGAATGGGATTGATATTTTTACCTTCTCCTTGTATCCTTTCTTTGCTTAATTGCAACCATACCTCATCTCCTTCTTGAAACTTGTGATCAACTCTATGTTTTTCATGCCTCTCCTTGTATTTTCTTTGACTCTTCTCAAGCTGTTCTTGAACTTGTCGATGAATAATATGAATTTTCTCAATGAACTTTTGAGCCTTGTCAATATCACTATGCCTGTCAATTGCAACATCCTTCTGAAAGATGAAGTCTAATGGCGATTTCGGAAAATACCCAAAGCAGGATTCAAAAGGTGAAGTATTTGTAGAAGAATGCTTTGCCCAGTTGTAAGCGTGTTGAATGTAATGCAGTTATTCATCCCACAACTTGGGATGTTTGCTGCAATATCCTCTCAATAGATGCACAACGGTTATGTTCACCACCTCGGTTTGGCCATCAGTTTTCGGATTAAAATCAATACTCTTTTTCAAATTTGTGTCCATCATCTTCCAAATATTGGGCCAAAAATTCCCAATGAACTTGGAATCCCTGTCACTAACAATAGAAGTTGGAAATCCATAATGAACCCATACATGTTGGAAATAAAGTTCAGCAGTAATGGTTTTCTTACATGGCATAAGTATACAAATTTTACTGAATCTATCCACAAATACATAAATATAATCATGTTGTTTTCTTAACATAGGTAGACCTCCAACAAAGTCCATGGAGACACTCTCCCATGGCCTTGATGGTACCGGTAGTGGCATGTACAGCCCAAGCTTCCTATTTATAGGCTTGCTTGTTGCACACATAGAACAACCTCTTATAAAATGTGACATGATATCTATCACACGAGGCCAATATAAATACCTCTATAGATGCGCCATTGTTTTTCTTACCCAAAAGTGTCCAACAATAAGAGACAAATGAGCCTCTCTCATGACACTAAGTCTATCTCCTTGTGGTATACACATCTTTCCCAAATGAAACAGCAACTTGTTATGCATGTGATAATCATTTTCCTCAACTTGATTCCCTTCACTCAAACTAGCATACACATCTTGAAAATCAGCATCGTGTGCATATTGTTCTATGTAACTCTCATGTACAATAGAATCATTTTTAAGTAAATTAGAAGCACTTATAATAGGCCTTGAAAGCATATCAGAAAATTTATTGAAAATACCTTTCTTGTACCTTATAACCAAGTGAAATTTTTGAAGAAATCCCATCCATATGAAATGTCATGATTGTTGCAATTTTGTTTGTGACTGCAAGTACTATAATGGTTGGTGGTCGGTATGTATAATCGTCTCTTTACCCGTCAAGTAGTGTTTCCAATTCTTGATGCTTTGTACCAATGCATACAGATATTTTTCATATGTAGGATAATTATTTATAACACCATTGAACGTTTCAGAATGAAAAGTGATAGGCTTACCATGCTGCAAAAGTACTGCACCCATGGCATAATCAGTAGCATCAGTTTGTATCTCGAATGGCTGTCTCAAATTGAGTAATGCAAGGACTAGAGTTGAAATGATCTTGTCTTTTAAAGCTTCAAAATCTTGCTACTATTTGCCTCCCCTTTGGAATCCTTTCTTCACACTTGTCACTGTATGCATGGGAGTTGGGATGGCAGAAAAGTTAGCAATAAACTTTCTCCAATACTGAGTTGCGCCTAAGAAACTTCTTACCTCAGTTACTGTTTTGGGAGTGGGCCAATTCACAATGGCTTCCACTTTAGAAGGATCAATTCTCAACTTGCCTCCTCCTACAATGTGTCCCAAATAAGCCAGAGAAGTCTTTCCGAACTCACACTTTGACCTCTTAAGAAATAATTTATCTTTCTTCAAAACATCAAGCACCCATTTCACATCCAAGACATGTTCTTCTCTTGTTGTGTTGAAAATAAGTATATCATCTAAATACACAATCATAAATTCATCAATAAATGGACGTAAAACATTATCCATAACACGCATGAAATTTGTCGGTGCATTACACAAACCAAACAGCATAACCAACCATTCAAAGAGTCCTTGTTTGGTTTTGAATGCAGTCTTCCATATATCACTTTCTGCAATTATTAATTGATGATGTCCACTTCGTAAATCTAACTTAGTGAAAATATTTACTTCTTTAGTTGATCAAACAAATAATCTATCCTTGGGAGTGGGTATCGATTCTTTACCATTATCTTGTTCAAAGCTCTGAAGTCTACACACATGCGCCAAGTCCCATCTTTCTTCGGAATCAAGACTATGGGTGAACCACATGGCGAAGTGCTTGACCTTATGAGTCCCTTGTCCAACATGTCCTTGATTTGCCTCTTAATACTAGAATTCTCCATTATCAACATGTGATACATGTCGATGTTTGGAAGAAGACAATCTTGTTGCAACTGAATCTCATGTTGAATCTCCCTTTTTGGAGGCAGTCTTGTTGGCTCCTAAAACATCTCATGATGTGCATCAACTACATCATATAAATATGATTTCAAATTAGGATCACAATCCTCAAATGATTCATGATTAACATCATCTTTAGGCTTAATCATTCGAAGAACAAAATTCTTACTTGAATTCACCAGCCTTTTTACCTGTCCATCATTTACCATTGCAATATTTGTCTTCTTGGAATGTTCTCTAACAATGTACTCCTTTCCATCGGTGAATAAATGGTATTTATTCTCATGGCGATGGAAGATCACTTTCCTGTTATACAAGTAAGGATTGTCCAACACAATACCTATAATATCAAGCGGAACCACATCTAATTCAATTGTGTCAACAAAATGTGCAGTTATTGCAAACCGTAATATGCACTTCTTTGAAACCTATAAATTTGTATCCTTACAAATCCACCCAAGTGGATATGGTTTTGGATGTGGAATGGTATCAAGATGAAGTTTATTGACCAAGTCTTTAGAGATTAAATTTTCATGTGACCCACTATCAAACAGTGTGTCAATCTGGGTATGTTTGGATATGACCCTCATATGAAACAGTTCAATTCTCTCTTCTTCATTTGGAGCTTGTATGTGACAGCTTGATGTAATAGTATTGGGTTTTTTTTCAATTTCTTTCCCCTTCATGTTCTTCAATCCCATGGTTGTAATTTTAGATTCATCACCTGAATCCTCTCCTAAATCATGTTGAGTTGTATCTACAGTTTTTTGTTTCCTTTGTTGTTCTGATGTTTGGCCTCTTTTCAAGATGTAATTTCCAACCATTTTTATCTTCATGTCCTTCTCTTGCAAAATGTTTACTGACCACTTTTTCTCCCTCTTTCTTGACAGATGCATTCTTTTTTCCCTTACCTTTTGAGTTATTTTCTTTTTTTTTCCCCTTAAAAGGTTTCTTCCTACCCTCATCAGTAATGGTTTTCCCTCTAGCTTCTAGATGTGTGGCCTGAACACAAACTTCATCTAGACTTGTAGGGTTAAATATGAGAATAGTATGTCTTAGGTAGCTATGTAAGCCTCCTATGTACTTGGGAAAAGTATCCTAGCTCTGTAAATCTACCCCTAATAAGAGAGCTCTTCTCCTAAATTCTTGGGTGTATTCTTGCACATTTTGTCCTTTCAATTGTCTAAAAATTTTCCAGTTCATTATGGATTTCTTCATATGAGCTAATGGATAAAACTATTGTTTTATTGAAATAATGAAATCAGTCCATGATAGAATAATCTTACCATGCTTCTTGATCGCCTCCTTTGTCTTGGCTTCCCACCAAACAAGTGTTGCACCTTCCATTCTCAATGAAGCTAGTTGCATTTTGGTATCATCATCATAAAGGTTCTAAATTCTCAAATAGACCTCAAATTTCCTAATCCAATTATCAATCTTTTCTGCATTGAATTCACCATTAAACATTGTCAAATCAAAATTAACATCAAGTTTCAGTAAAGGACTCTTACCAGTGTTCTTTGACTTGTGTGGCTGATGTACTGAAGATGAAGTAGAGGATGATGATGATGAGGGTGAGGATGCTGACTTTCCACTGCCTCCATTTCCCTTCTTTGATTTATCTTCATCATTTTGACCTCCTGATGATCCCTGACCTTCCTTGTGAAGTTTGGATCCTTCTCCTTCTAGTCTCTCATTCCTTTCTTGATAAAGGACTCTCACCATCTCAATCATGTCAAGGAATTCTTTCCTGAACACCCTTTCTTCTTCTTTGGGATCCACCTCTTCATGGATTTCTTCTTCATCTGGAGGCATGCTTAATGTTGCTTCTGCTTCTTTTGGAGGTGAACTAAGTGACGGAGAATGTGGAAATCTTGCCCTCCTTTGTTGTGGATCACTTTGAGAACCTATTTGATTCAGATTTATGTAGGAATGCAATAGAATACAGAAATAACCATAAACATATATATGTAGGGGAAATAATGCTTCATTTCATTAATATCAAATAACAGAAATATTCTTACAAACATAATGGAAATAAACTAGCTAAGATGCTAGTAGCGAATCTCTGAGAAGAGATGTGGCAGCTACAGACCTCTGAACTATGTTACAATGAGGCTTGAGGGCCTATTTATTATTGAGAAACAATGGAGAACTCTAAAGATCCAAAAACCTAACCCTGGGAGATGAAGCACCAAAACTATGGGCCCCGTTTGGGTAAACTGGTGTTTCAAACTCCCGGGGACGTAAGTTCGGCATATGATCTCCGTTTGACGCGTATGATACATCGTTAGAAAGATCTATCCAAGGAATACAACTATTTTCATGAATATCAATTCTAGATTGGAATCATATTCACAAGATAAATGATTCCCAAAAAACGTCGTTTAGGGCCTCAAAACGGCTTTGGAAGTTCAAGACCCGAAAAACTGCTAAAAATAGTAAGTCATGCTGCAACTTTAAAACTAAAAGAACTGATGGTGAGGACTAAAATGGAATAGGTGGGTCTCCACCAATGTCCACTTGGATCATTAAGGCCCCAAAACAGCTTCGGGAGTGCAGGACCTGAAAACCTGCTAAAAAATAGTAAGTTGTGTTGAAAGTGAAAAGATGCAAGAATTGATGGTATGAACTAAAAGAAGAAAGGGCAACTGAAAGATTACATCTGATCATTCTTCTCTGGTAGCTGGCTGGTCTCCTAACAAGGCTGGAGATCCTTCATGAGATGAGGCACGTTTTGTTGTCGAAGATTTCATGGACTTGCGGGGGACATGTTGGATGCAATTAGTAAATTTGGTTTCTTTATCACCCTCAAACAGTACATGTGTGGATTCTGTCTGTGTAGTCACATGAGGTATGGCAACATCAGGCAGTGGTGCATCAGGGGTCAGATCAATGGAGTGCTTGTCCTGATAGTGTAGAGGAACCTGTGTGAGTGAGGAGAAAGTTTCCTCGTATTCCTCCATGACTTTGTCCATCTACTACAGCTGTGCAGGGGAGCCCTGTCTCAAGGTTGTGGCCATAATATTCTTCTTTCCCTGTGAGCGAGTTGTAAGGAAAATAAATTTCCTGGTTTGGAAACACCCATCAATGCTATTGTAGTAGTCATTAGGCATTTACGGAGGCGTACTACCTCCGCCCCCATGTTATTTCCCAAAGTAATAACAACATCATGAGGCCTACACTCATACGCAGCATGTCACCTCCATAAGTATGGTTGGCCCAATAATACATCAGCTACATCAAGAGGAGCAACATCACACAATACCTCATCCATGAATGGCTTGATACTGTACGAAAGGTGGCACTGCTAACAGATGCGGAGATCTCTCCCTGGGTGGAGCCACTGGATGGTATATGGCTGCGGGTGTGCTATGGTCGGTAGGACAAGCAACTTCATGACCTCTGCTGAAATGAGATTCTGTTGGCTTCCTCTATCGAAAAGAAATTGCAGCGGAGAACCCTACACCCACATCTGCGAATGGAAGAGGCACTCCCCCTCCTCTGGATACTCTAGATCCTCCCTCTGGATCTTAGTGGTGGAAACAATGGCACTGGGATCCACATCAATTATTTTCTTCCCTTTTTCATTGAATTTGTCTAGTTCTCACTTGAGATCAGAAAATGAATCTGATTCGAGTGCCTTTAGTTCGGCCACCAATGACTGTTTGGCCCGACACTCATTTGTGCTATGAGTGGGGCTATTATGAAATTCACACAACTTTCCTATGTCCTTCTTTGGATTTGTGGTGTTGTTCTAAGTCACACTACTTTGGCCTTGCCCCTTGTTCTTCGATTCAGGGGCACCTTTTGAATTCACAGATCCAAAGTCTCACTTCAACTGCTTAAATTTATGCTTGATCTTGGCGGCATAGCGATATGTTGTGCCAAGAAATGTAATGTCTAGGAACTCCATTTCCTCCTGAATGTGTTTGTGCAAATAGCCGTAGTACTTGAGCACCAAATTTCTCTCTGAATCTTTAATACCCAACTTTGTGTGCTGGGTATGGAACAGATTCGTCAGTTCGTGCACATCTTGATCCCTTTGTTGCCGCAACGTGGTCCATTGGATGTATTTGTCCTCATAGCTCCCCACAGGGTAATATTGTTCCTTGATGTCATCTCGAAATGAATTCCAAGTGGGTGTGGCCGAGAATAGAGAGGGTTCCCCTTCATCCTCTTGCTCACAGTAGGTTTCCCACCAGTCTTTGAAATGGGGGGCATCTTTGAGGAGTGCAAAAATAATCTTTTCTCGGTTAGAGAAATCATGGACCAAGAAACACCCTTTCAGCAAATTCAACCATCCATCTACGGCATCTACATCTATTTTGCCTTCAAATATAGGAATGTCAAATTTTACCTATACATTGAAGGGAGTGGCGCCTCCAGAGTGGCTATTGGATGCAGATTCGTCGTAGGTGGGCAGTCGTTGAAGGATCTTAGCAAAGTTATCCATCATCGTGTTCCTTTTTTTCTCGAGAGCCTCCTCGAGCAGTATTTTGATAGGATCTCCTACTCCCTCATCTTTATTTTCTTCCACCACGGGACGTCTTCAGGGTTTGCAAGGTTGATATTGTAAGGGTTCAACTAGATCGACCCCTATCTCCTTATACCCTGACCGTGTTGGGGACATGTAAAGAAAAAAAAAGAAAGAGTAGACTACTCTGATACCTCTAATCCGGATTTATGCAGGAACGCAACAAAATATAGAAATAACCAAAAACATAGAGATGCAGTGGAAATAATGCTTCATTTCATTAATATCAAATAACAAAAATATGCTTACAAACATAATGGAAATAAACAAGCTAGGGTGTTGGTAGCGAATCTCTGAGAAGAGATGTGGCAGCTACAGACATATGAATTGTGTTACAATGAGGCTCGAGGGCCTATTTTTTATTGAGAAACAATGGAGAACTCTAACATTCTAAAAGCCTAACGCTAGGAGATGAAGCACCAAAACTATGGGCCCCGTTTTGGTAAATTGGTGTTTCAAATTCCCGGGGACGTAACTTCGGCATACGATCTCCATTTGACGTGTATGATACATCGTTAGAAATGTCTATCCAAGGACTACAACTAATGTCGCGAATATCAATTCCAAAATAGAATCATCTTTGTTGGAGAAACGATGCCCAAAAAGCATCGTTTAGGGTGTCAAAACGGCTCCGGAAGTTCAGGACCCGAAAAACTGCTAAAAATAGTAAGTTATGCTACAACTTAAAAATTGAAAGAACTGATGGTGGGGGTTAAAATGGAATATGTGGGCAGCCACCAATGTCCACCTGGATCATTAAGGCCCCAAAACGGCTTCGGGAGTGCAGGACCTAAAAACATGGTAAAAATAGTAAGTTGTGCTGAAAGTGAAAAATTGCAAGAAGTGATGGTGCGGGTCCAAATGGAATAGGTGGGTTTCCACCAATATCTACCTGGATCATTCCTCCCTCCTTAAGAATCAATGATCCCCATTGCATTGAGATCCTTCATGAGATGAGGCACGTTTTGTTGTCGAAGATTTCATGGACTTGCGGGGGACATGTTGGATGCAATTAGTAAATTTGGTTTCTTTATCACCCTCAAACAGTACATGTGTGGATTCTGTCTGTGTAGTCACATGAGGTATGGCAACATCAGGCAGTGGTGCATCAGGGGTCAGATCAATGGAGTGCTTGTCCTGATAGTGTAGAGGAACCTGTGTGAGTGAGGAGAAAGTTTCCTCGTATTCCTCCATGACTTTGTCCATCTACTACAGCTGTGCAGGGGAGCCCTGTCTCAAGGTTGTGGCCATAATATTCTTCTTTCCCTGTGAGCGAGTTGTAAGGAAAATAAATTTCCTGGTTTGGAAAACAATCTTACTACGTTTTTTTGTAGTATTCAAAGAGATGACAGGAGGCGGTACTACCTCCGGTATCTTGTACAAGTTATTTTCCAAAGTAATAACAATAGCACGAGGCCTAGACTCATACACATCATTTTGCCTCCATAAGTATGGTTGGCCCAATAATACATCATCTACATCAATAGGAGCAACATCACACAATACTTCATCCGTGAATGGCTTGATATTGTACGAAAGGCAGAACTGTTGGCGGATGCAGAGATCTCTCCCTGGGTTGAGCCACCCAATGCTATACGGCTGTGGGTGTGCTATAGTCGATAGGCTGAGCCGCTTCACGACCTCTGCTGAAATGAGGTTCTTTTGGCTTCCATTATCGACAAGAAATTGCAGCGGAGAACCCTTCAACCAAATCTACGAATGGAAGAGGCGCTCCCCCTCCTCTGGATCCTCCCTCTAGATCTTGGTGGTGGAAAAAATGGCACTAGGATAAGCATCAATTATGTTCTTCCCTTTTCCATTGAATTTGTCTAGTTCTAACTTGGGATCAGAAAATGCATCTGATTAGGGTGCCTTTAGTTTGGCCACCAATGACTCTTTGGCCTGAAACTTGTTTGTGATGTGAGTGGGGTTGTTATGAAATTCACACCACTTCCCTGTGTCCTTCTTTGGATTTGTGGTTTTGTTCTAAGTCACACTTCTTTGGCCTTGCCCCTTGTTCTTCGGTTCTGGGGCACCTTTCAGATTCACAGATCCAAAGTCTCCCTTTAACTACTTAAATTTATGCTCGATCTTGGTGGCATAGCGATATGCTGTGCCAAGCGATGTAATGTCGAGTAACTCCATTTCCTCCTAAATGTGTTTGTGTAGATAGTCATGGTACTTGAGCACCAAATGTCTCTCTGAATCTGTAATACCCAACTTTTTGCATCGAGTATGGAACGGATTCATCAGATCGTAGCGTGGTCCATTGGATGTATTTGTCCTCATAGCTCTTCACAGCGTAATATTGTTCCTTGATGTCGTCTTGGAATGAATTCCAAGTAGGTGTGGTCGAAAATATAGAGGGTTCTCCTTTGTCCTCTTACTCACAGTAGGTTTCCCACCAGTCTTTGAAATGGGGGGCATCTTTGAGGAGTGCAAAAATAATATTTTCTCGGTCAAAGAAATTATGGACAAAGAAATACCCTTTTAGCAAATTCAACCACCTATCTACGGCGTGTGCATCTATTTGGGCTTCAAATACAGGAATGTCAAATTTTACCTGTACCTTGAAGGGAGTGGCGCCTCCAGAGTGGCTGTTGGATGTAGATGCGTCGTATGTGGGCAGTCGTTGAAGGATCTGAGCAAAGTTATCCCTCATCGCGTTCCTTTGTTTCTCGAGGGCCTCCTCAAGCAATATTTTGATAGGATCTCCTACTCCCTCGTCTTTCTTTTCTTCCGCCATGGGAGGTCTTCAGGGCTTGCAAGGCTGGTATTGCAAGGGTTCAACTAGATCGAGCCCTAACTCCTTATACCCTGACCGCATTGGGGACATGCAAAGAAAAAAAAATAAAGAGAATACTACTCTGATACCACTGATCCGAATCTGTGTAGGAACGCAAAAAAATACAGAAATAACCATAAACATAGAGATGCAGCAGAAATAATGTTTCATTTCATTAATATCAAATAACAAAAATATGCTTACAAACAAATGGAAATAAACTAGCTAGGGTGCTGGTAACGAATCTCTGAGAAGAGATGCGGTGGCTACAGACATCTGAATTGTGTTACAATGAGGCTCGAGGGCCTATTCATTATTGAGAAACAATGGAGAACTCTAAACATCCAAAAACCTAACCCTAGGAGATGAAGCGCCAAAACTATGGGCCCTGTTTGGGTAAATTGGTGTTCCAAATTCCTGGGGACGTAACTTCGGCATACAATCTTCGTTTGACGCGTATGATACATCGTTAGAAATATCTATCTAAGGACTACAACTATTGTCATGAATATTGATTCCAAAATGGAATCAACTTTGACAGACAAACGATGCCCAAAAAACGTCGTTTAGGGCCTCAAAATGGCTCCAGAAGTTCATGACCCGAAAAACTGCTAAAAACAGTAATTTGTCTTGCAACTTAAAAACTGAAAGAACTGATGGTGGGGGTTCAAATGGAATAGGTGGGTGGCCACCAATGTCCACCTGGATCATTAAGGCCCCAAAACAGCTTCAGGAGTGCACCACCCCAAAACTTGCTAAAAATAGTAAGTTGTGCTGAAAGTGAAAAGCTGCAAGAATTGATGGTGCGAGTCCAAATGCAATAGGTGGGTGGCCACCGATATCCACCTGGATCATTCCTCCCTCCTTAAGAAGCAATGGTCCCCATTGCGTTGAGATCCTCCATGAGATGAGGCACGTTCTGTTGTCGAAGATGTCATGGACCTGCGGACGGACATGCTAGATGCAATTAGTAAATTTGATTTCTTTATCAGCCTCAAACAATACATGTGTGGATTCTATCTGTGTAGTTGCATGAGGTATGGCAACATCAGGAAGCGGTGCGTCAGGGGTCAAATCAATGGAGTGCTTGTCCTAACAGTGTAGAGGAACTTGTGTGAGTGAGGAGAAAGTTTCCTCGTATTCCTCCATGACTTTGTCCAACTGCTGCAACCATGCAGGGGAGCCCTGTTTCGAGGTTGTGGCCATAATATTCTTCTTTCCCTGTGAGCGAGTTGTAAGGAAAATGAATTTCTTATTTTGGGAAACAATCTTACTAAGTTGTTTTGTAGTATTCAAAGAGATGACAAGAGGCAGTACTACCTCCGGTATCCTGTACAAGTTATTTCCCAAAGTAATAACAATAGCACGAGGCCTAGACTAATACACAGCATGTCACCTCCATAACTATGGTTGGTCCAATAATACATCAGCTACATCAAGAGGAGCAACATCACACAATACCTCATCTGTGAATGGCTTGATACTATACGGAAGGCGCCACTGCTGGTGGATGCGGAGATCTCTCCCTAGGTGGAGCCACCCGATGGTATACGGTTGTGGGTGTGCTATGGTCGGTAGGCCGAGCCGCTTCATGACCTCTACTGAAATGAAGTTATTTTGGCTTCCGCTATCGACAAGACATTGTAGCAGAGAACCCTTCACCCACATCTGCGAATGGAAGAGGCGCTCCCCCTCCTCTAGATCCTCTGTATCCTCCCTCTAGATCTTGGTGGTGGCAACAATGGCACTAATATCTACATCAATTATTCTCTTCCCCTTGTCATTGCCTTTGTTTGGTTCTACCTCGGGATGAGAAAATGCATTTGATTCAGGTGCCTTTAGTTCGGCCACCAACAACTGTTTGGCCCGACACTCGTTTGTGCTCTGAGTGGGGTTGTTATGAAATTCGCACCACTTCCCTGTGTCTTTCTTTGGATTTGTGGTGTTGTTCTGAGTCACACTGCTTTGGCCTTGCCCCTTGCTCTTCAGTTCGAGGGCACCTTTTGGATTCGTAGATAGAAAGTCTCACTTCAATTACTTAAATTTATGCTCGATATTGGCTGCATAGCGATATGCCGTGCCAAGCGATGTAATGTCGAGGAACTTCGTTTCCTCCTTAATGTGTTTGTGCAGACAGCCACGGTACTTGAGCACCAAATGTCTCTCTGAATCTTTAATACCCAACTTTGTGCACCGAGTATGGAACAGATTCGTCAGTTCATGCACATCTTGATCCCTTTGTTGTCGCAGTGTGGTCCATTAGATGTATTTGTCCTCATAGCTCCCCACGGGGTAATATTGTTCCTTGATGCCATCTCGAAACGAATTCCAAGTGCGTGTGGGGCTGAGAATACAGAGGGTTCCCCTTCGTCCTCTTTCTCACAGTAGGTTTCCCACTAGTCTTTGAAATGGGGGGTGTCTTTGAGGAGTGCAAAAATAATATTTTCTCGGTCAAAGAAATCATGGACCGAGAAATACCCTTTCAAAAAATTCAACCATATATCTACATCATCTGCATCTATTTGGCCTTCAAATACAGGAATGTCAAATTTTATCTGTACCTTCAAGGGAGTGGTGCCTCCAGAGTGGTTGTTGGATGCAGATGCGCCGTAAGTGGGCAGTCGTTGAAGGATCTGAGCAAATTTTTCCATCATCGCGTTCCTTTGTTTCTCGAGGGCCTCCTCGAGCAGTATTTTGATAGGATCTCCTACTCCCTCGTCTTTATTTTCTTCCGCCATGGGAGGTCTTTGCGGCTTGCAAGGCTGATATTGCAAGGGTTCAACTAGATCGAGCCCTAACTCCTTATACCCTGACCACGTTGGGGACATGCAAAGAAAAACAAAGAAAGAGAAGACTTCTCTGATACCACTGATCTGGATTTATGCAGGAACACAAAAAAAATATAGAAATAACCATAAACATAGAGATGCAGCGGAAATAATGCTTCATTTCATTAATATCAAATAACAAAAATATTCTTACAAACATAATGGAAATAAACTAGCTAGGGTGTTGGTAGTGAATCTCTTAGAAGAGATGTCGCAGCTATAGACATATGAATTGTGTTACAATGAGGCTTGAGGGCCTATTTATTATTGATAAATAATGGAGAACTCTAAATTTCCAAAAACCTAACCCTAGGAGATGAAGCGCCAAAACTATGGGCCCCGTTTGGGTAAATTGGTGTTTCAAATTCCAGGGGATGTAACTTCGGCATACGAGCTTTGTTTGATGTGTATGTTACATCATTATAAATATATATCCAAGGACAACAACTATTGTCATGAATATCAATTTCGGAGTGGAATTATTTTTGCCGGACAAACGATGCCCAAAAAACGTCGTTTAGGGCCTCAAAACGGCTCCAGAAGTTCAAGACCCGAAAAAAATGCTAAAAATAGTAAGTTGTGTTGCAACTTAAAAAATGAAAGAACTTATGTTGGGGGTTCAAATGGAATAGGTGGGTGGCGACCAATGTCCACCTGGATCATTATGGCCCCAAAACGGCTTCGGGAGTGCAGGACCCGAAAACCTACTAAAAATAGTAAGTTGTGTTGAAAGTGAAAAGCTGCAAGAATTGATGGTGCAGGTCCAAATGGAATAGGTGGGTGGCCACCGATATCCACCTGGATCACTCTTGCTTCCACCAATTTGCCTTCTTCTCTCTTAAGCTTGAGCCTAGTAAGCATTAACACTTGCAAACAGTTAAAAAAATCTTTGCATACAACAACACCAGAGAATAAACTCTAACTCTGATACCAACCTGATCTGAAAGGACTATGTTAATTTGTTGTACTAAGTTTCTTTTAAGTTATAAAAACATGTACAATTTGTCTCCATTTTTTTGCTTAAGGAATGAGTAATTTAACCATGAAACGTAGATGAATTTGTGAGTTTTAAGCATGTAAATAAGCATAAATAACACTAAATAGCAGTATATAACAAAGAAATAAAATCACACATAATTTTTACACAGTAGGCATGATGAAGAATTTCACCCCTCCTGGGCTACATTTGCTGGTCCAACTCCCAATGGCATGTCCCTCTTTGTCATTATGCTCAAAATTTCAAATACATGTGTTTAAAAGCCTCTAATGGTTATTTTCTCTGCACCAGTGGCTCTAAAATGCTCCAATTAGTCTAGGTACACTCTTGTTTCACCCAAATTGGTCAAAAATTGACCTCCCTAGCCATTTTCCAAATCACAAGTATAAATTTTCCACTAAATGTGGAGAAATGCAGTTTAACTACAATCAAAGTAGAAAAACCCACCTAAATTTAGGACAGCACTAAAATTATGCCAATCCTCAAACCGTAACATTAATTTTAAAGTTAAGGGGGATGGGGTGGCCACATGCCAACCCCCGAAAACCCTGTGGTCACATTAAATTGGAGTGGAACTCCAGCGAAGCTATGGTTGAGTGGAGTTAGAACCGGAGTTTACGTCGGTGTTAAAGTCTAACCACGTGGAAAAGCCATAACCATGGGAGCAAACAGTGTTATGTGATAAGGTTTTCAACTTGAAGTTTTAATCTTGCAGGTTGCATCCACCGGAAATTATGTTAATCATAACCGTTGGCTATTTGCGATGACATGTGAACACAAACTTTGGACCGTTGGCGGTCCCAAACCCCAATATGATTTTTGATAAACTTTAAATATATCTTCTGACCCTTAGTGGTTAAGACACAACACATAGCGCAGACGGTGGAAAGCTTTGCGTGCATCTTGCCCAGTCATGGTTAAAGACCCCAAACCTTAATAAAATTTTATAACATTGTTTAGGAGACACGTGACGGCCTTAGGGTTGGCCACGAATCACCCATCCATTGTCTTCTAAATCCAGCTCATACAACCATCCACAAATCAAAACGCACCACTTGGCATAATATCACTGGCTTGAGAAAATGGAATATTCTTAAGAATATTCCTCTTTTGCTGACTGTGCACCTGCATGCTGACTGGGAATCCCAGTCACCCTTGTCACAAAAATTTAGTTGTTTGGGAAAATGATAAGAACGTGATATCTTCCTCATATGAAAACAGTTTTTTGAACCACTCACAGTGCTGAAATCAAAACGACGAGATCTACTCGGTCGCTCAGGTTTGGTACAGTTTCGAGCACTTTCAATTTTGAGCAGAATACATGATCTCCTGATCAGCAAGGATTAAAAAACCAAGCAGCAGAACACACTTCTAATGAAATTATTTCACTCAAATGACTAGTAACTGAAATTAGATGCTACTTATGAGGATAAAAAGATGAAAAAACATCAGGAATGATAGGATACTCCCCAGCGGAGTCGCCAACTTATTATGCGGAATTGTGATCTACGGATAAACCAAATTCCCTAAGTGTGGTCCTCATCACTTAGAACAACAGAGGAAATAACAATAAGATATACATAATGATGAAAGAACCTACTTGTGATTCAATCGTTTCTCCTTCCCCTTCTGTCGTTGTGGTCTTCGCTCTCAATCCAACTCAAATCGCTAGATCGATTCCTACAAACACAAACAAAGAAAAAAAAATAACATGCAATATTCATATATCTACTTATCTTACTCAATCAATTCCATTAGATATGAAAAGCATACATCATTCAAGAATACATTGTACAAGAAATAGAGACATATGTGGGAAAATGAACATAAGTATTTATTAAAGAGTAGAAGGGGGAGGTTACAACCAATGATCGATTTGTTGCCAACCAGCTCCAGCTTCATTCCAGACTCATCACATCCAATATCATACCAACAACATATCAGTACTTTCACTCTCTCAAATGAGAATCCAATAGCATAACTTTACCATAATTATTCCCTCACTAGCACTAGAATGAGTGCTCAATTTATAGGGAAACTTATGGTATTTTCTCAATGAATGACTTTCTAATAAAAGGAAAGACATGTTCCCATGTTTAAAGGTGTTATATGGTCACTTGGATTCGAATTTTGACACATATGGACTCTTATAGAAGGCACTGGCCATGTGGATATTCCCAGAACAAAGAGAATTCCGCTCCCAAGTGACCAACGCACTCTTGAATGTCGAGAAGTGCACTGTAGTGCACCCTTGAATGGAGGATTTGGAACTGCAACACAGTTAGTCCCTTTAGAGGCTACGTTGGTGAGTCAATAAGTAATATAACTTATACTTCAAACCTTGAAAATCTCACAATAGAATGCATGAATGAATTGTTCTTATCTTAGGGCATATAGCAACTGAAATATGAGGGGATGATAGACCCTATTTCATTAGTCCTGGGAATGATGTCCAATTGACCAGGTCATGGGATATGATGCCCAAATTGACCTATAACACATGTTAAGGGATCCTTGCCATCAAAATTCCTCGTATCAATCTTTGGATTATGGTGGGTCTTCAATCCAACATTAGAGTTTACAGAATCACGATTAACATTTATTTTTTCTCATCGTGAATTTATTGTACTACCTTTTTGTTGAAATTTACAACAAGCAACAATGAAATTGGCATCCATAAACAACATGACAGCACCTACACTAGTGTGGGACCAAGAGGTCCAAGCAGCACCTACACTAGTGTGGGACCATAGGTCTTAGCAGCACCTACACTAGTGTGGGACCATAGGTCTTAGCAGCACCTACACTGGTGTGGGTGAAATTTGGTGCATGTCTATTTTAGTTATCCCTTAATTAAGATGGACAATAAAATGTAATCTAATCTCAAAATAACTTGTAATAGTTAATGAAGTGTGATAAACTCAGTTAACTCGTGAATTTCAAGTTGAGGGTAGTTGGTGAGGCATGCAGAGTAATTCTAGTTGTAACAGAGTTCGAAGTGCAATGGTGCATTAGTTAATGTAGGTTGTAACCAGTTTAACTCAGTTAAGTGAGTTAAATTCAGTTGTGCCAGTTGTAAATATTTGATACACTAGTGAGAGATAAATTGAATTAAATATTATTTAATTAACAATCAGTAATATAACATGCAACTGATGATTTACTATTATTAGTTGCATGCATGTCAGTTCCAGTGGAGACCCAGTTGAGATCTAGGTGAAAGGGATGTTGACTATCAGTTATAGGATTATTGGGTTGCACCCATGCAACGAAAAACCCATTGGATTTCCCATGATCCTTGCGCAGTCAAGGAAGGCAAAAATTCCTAAAGAATAGGGATTTCATTCCACATGAATTGTGCAAGCAAGGTAGGTTGTTTAGAGGCTAAGAATTGGCTAAGTGTTGGTCAATTTTGTCTAGGAAAGTGTGAGACAATTAGCTGAGTATGGGAGGGCTCTTGTGAGAAGAGTTGTATGTAATTGTTTCATGTATCCATGTTGAATATACAATAGAATATAGTGGGGCTTTTAGCAGCAAGCTTTCCCCGGGAAATTATTTGTGTTTTGGTTTGATTGATTCTTCTTTACTTCATGTTATTGCAATTGTGTTTTTTAATTTCGCAATTGATTTGTAGAAGTGATTCAATATCTATCTTTAGTACATTGTTATATCAGATTGAATCCATGATATACATATTTTTTGTATAATTTATACATGGTATCAGAGCACAGGAAATCACAATAGTGGAAGAGGAGTTGAGTTTGTGACTGAATAGAATTCGAATTTTCATAATTCTTTCTTGGTGTTACAGCTGATTCAGGATCGAAATGGCTTTCAATGGCTTTAGATTGGAGTATGCACTAGAGGGTAGCTCTAACTATATTTCTTGGAAATACAGGATGGAGGCAGTACTTGAAGACAAAATCTTGAAGTAATTCATTAACAATGATGTTCCTAAACCCACTTTGACAGATGATACAAATCTTGATGCATGGCAAAAGAAAGTGGAAAAGGTGAGGAGGATCTTACTGGAGGGAGTACAAGACTAAATTTTCTCAAGTATCAATGGTAAAGCCACACCATATGTAATTTGGAAGTCTTTTACATATCTATTTCAAAGCAGTACTAACCATAGGAAATTGGCACTAAAAGATAAACTCAAGAAGATCAAAATGGAGAAAGGACACTCCATGCCAAAATATTTAACAAAGTTTGTCCAATGTCAGTATGAGCTGGGGAGCATTGGCATTATTGTTTTTGATGATGATTTGGTGAAGCTAGCTCTTCTAGGGCTTCCCAAGAGTTGGCATAGTTATCAAGACTCTGTCAATGGAAGGGAAAATCTGCTAGATTGGAAACGACTGTGGTCACATTTGGTGTAAGAGGAGTTTAGATGGAATACCAGAGATGGATATTCATTTAAGAATGAAGATGAATAATATTGTGCTTTGGCTGCCAAGGAAAAGAAGGGGAAAGGAAAGAAGTTCCATTCCAAATCTGAGTCCAAATATGGAAATAAGTGTGACATGTCCAGAGTGAAGTGTCTTCACTATCACGAGCATGGGCATTATGCTACGAACTGTCCACAAAAGAAGAAGAACAAGAAGACCTTCGGATCTGCAGCTGGTGAGGCTTTGGCCTCGCAATTTGATCTTTGACTTCTCACTCTTTTCATGCATGTTGTCAAGTGCAATGGGATCAGTGTGGTATTTGGATAGTGGTGCATCCTTTCACATGATGGGAGACAAGGAAATATTCAGCAGCTTGGATGAGAAGCACCTACAGATGCATATCGAAATGGGTGATGATGGGCAGTACAGTGCTACTCGGATTGGTACCATTACCTTCCAAATATATTCAAGTAAACCCTTTCAATTAAAATATGTAATGCATGTACCAGGCTTGAAGAAAAATTTGGTCTCAGTTGCAATGTTGGAGGATAGAGGCTATGATGTTGTTTTCAGTGAAGGAAAATATTTCCTGTGACACAAAACAACAGGACAAGCCAAGAAGATTGGGATTCGAGTTAATAATATCTATAAACTGGATGTAGATGGTTGTGCAGCATTGATGGGTAAGGCGGAAAAAGTGGTGAGCCAGGATGAGGGTGAGTTATGGCATGAGAGATTGGGCCATCTTCGCCACGGAGCCTTAAAAGTCATGCAACAGATTTATACTAGTCTTCCCAAGGGTACACTTGCACAGTCAGACACATGCAAGGGATGTACTATGGGAAAATATGTAAAGGTCACATTTCATGAGAAGGAGAACCGAGCCTCAGGGATCCTTGAGAGAGTTCACTCAGACGTGTGTGGACCATTCTTTGTTGCTTCGACGGCAAAGCATAACTACTATGTGATATTTTTTGATGACTTTTCTGGGAAGTGCTCGATCTACTTCATGCAGAAGAAAGATCAGACGTTCTCAACTTTTCTTGAGTTCAAAGCACTGGTGGAGAAAGACACAGGGAAGTAAGTGAAGGCTCTTAGGAGCGACAATGGTGGTGAGTAAATCTCTAACGAATTCAAAAAATTCTGCAGCAAAGAAGGAATTTGGAGAGAACTGATAGCGCCTCATAACCCACAACAGAATGGGGTCGTTGAAAGAAATAACAGAAAGAAGGTGGGTGCATCAAGAAATATGTTGCATGATTAGGGCTTATTGTTGCATCTGGGGGTGGCGGCATGCAACACAGCGGTATTTGTGCAGAACCATTGTCCTCATAGGATACTTGGCATGAGTACACCAGAAGAGGCTTTCACTAGTAAGAAACCTGATGTTTCACATTTTAAGATTTTTGGCTCATCTTTTTATGTGCATGTGACCAAAGATGTGAGGAAGAAGCTAGAACCAACAACTAAGATTGGGAATATTTTGGGGTACACTGAAACTCCCCACAACTATCGGGTGTATTTTCCAAACAACAGAATGATTGTTGTGCGAAGGGATATAAAATTTGATGAGGAGAAATCCATGTGATTGTCTCTTGAGAGGGAGCTGGATTTGCATACCGAGGAGGAACTCTTGGTTCCTAATAATGAACCTCAATATGTGGAGTAGCCACATGTAGAGGATCATGGAGAGGAAAAAACCACTCAAGTAGAGAAATTTCTAGCCAGATGGGCAGAGGGAGTGCATGCAGATATACCTCCAAGTGTGAGGTGGGGCGATGTGCAAGATTAATCCCAAGAATAAATTTGGGTATGGTCCTAGAGATGGTGTATCTCATGGATCGAACCTAGCTACGAGGAACCCACATTACAGCAGTATCAGGATCAGTTAGATTGATGCGTTCAGATGTCAAGAGGATCAGAATCAGAGTGACAGGTGTCAGATATTGGAGCGCAGATCAAAGTTGGCATCAATGTAGAGTGCATGGATGTATATGTCAATAATGCAGAGAATCTAGTAGACACGTGTAGTAGGTACTAGCAGTCAGAAGACTCTGATGATAGATGCATTATGTTGATTCAGTTGTTTGGGGGCTATTCAGTTTTAGAAGTGTTGCATGCAAGAGTTGCATGTGCGAGAAACACTAGAGAAGAGTTGCATGTCACATGCAAGGACATTCATTTCTTGTTAAGAGGGAGTGTTGAAGTTTGCAACAAGAAAAAATGAAATTTAAATCAAGAAACAACATGAAATCACCTACACTAGTGTGGGACCAGGAGGTCCAAGCATCACCTACACGTGTGGGACCATAGGTCTTAGCAGCACCTACACTAGTATGGGCTAAATTTGGTGCATGTCTATTTTAGTTATCCCTTAATTAATATGGAAAATAAAATGTAATCTAATCTCAAAATAACTTGTAATCGTTAACTAAGTGTGATAGACTCAGTTAACTCATGAATTTCGAGTTGAGGGTAGTTGGTGAGGCATGTAGAGTAATCCTAGTTGTAACAGAGTTCGAAGTGTAGTGGTGCATTAGTTAATGCAGGTTGTAATCAGTTTAACTCAGTTAAGTGAGTTAAAGTCAGTTGTGTTACTTGTAACTATTTGATACACTAGTGAGAGACCAAGTGAATTAAATATTATTTAATTCACAATCATTGATCTAACATGCAACTGATGATTTACTATTATTAGTTGCATGCATGTCAGTTCCAATGGAGACCCTGTTGAGATCTAGGTGAAAGGGATGTTGACTATCATTTGTAGGATTATTGGGTTGCACCCATGCAACCAAACACCCATTTCATTTCCCATGATCCTTGCATAGTCAAGGAAGGCCAAAATTCCTAAAGAATAGGGATTGCATTCCACATGAATTGTGCAAGCAAGGCAGGCTGTTTAGAAGCTCAGAATTGGCTAAGTGTTGGTCAATTTTGTCTAGGACAGTGTGAGACAATTAGATGAGTATGGGAGGGCTCTTGTGAGAATATTTGTATGTAATTGTTTCATGTATCTATGTTGAATATACAATAGAATATATTGGGGTTTTGAAAAACAATCTTTCCCCAGGAAATTATCTGTGTTGTGGTTTGATTGATTCTTCTTTACTTCATATGATTGGCGATTGTGTTTTTAATTTCGCAATTGATTTGTAGAAGTGATTCAATATCTAGATTTAGTACATTGTTAAATCAGATTGAATCCACGATATATATATTGTTTGTATAATTTCTACACTTTTCGCCATCAGGAATCATTTCTTGTATCAACTTTGTCAAACCTTCCTTCAAACCTTCCATGTCTGGTTTTATATCATTCTTCATGTCTTCTATGTTGTCTTTCATTTTTTCATCAATCTTAGCTTCCATGTCATCCATCTTAGCTTCCATGCCATCCATCTTAGATTCCATGCCATTCTTCAAACCATCCATCTTAGCTTCCACGCCTTTCTTCAAACCATCCATCTTAGCTTCCACACCTTTCTTCAAAACTTCCATTTCATTTTTTGTTACTCTTTGTGAGAGCGAAATTTGATGCACTTTGTTGGGCCAAAATTGTAATCTACGGATAAACTACGCTTCCCTAGATCGGTGTCTATTCTAGAACAAGACGTGAAAGACTATACTAACATTTCTCCTAACTCAAAACAAATACACAAAGAGGATTGGAGGCTTACTTATTTCAGTCACTTCCAAATCGCTCCTTTCTGTCGCTTCCACTACAGCTTCAAATTCAAGTGGTTTTGTTGGTTGAATGCTTCTTATAAGAAAGAACATTGAAATAGCAGAAGATGCAATAATATAGATATCTATTCAAGTTAATTATCTAAAGCAGTTAAGCATAAACTACATTCATCAACCAAGATCTTACAATATGGAAAATCAAAGTTAACATAGATGCATGTAGGGAAAAACAAGAAGTACTCTTTACTGATGATAGAAGGAGAGGTTACAACCTAGTGACTAATTTGAAGTGACCTTCCAGCAATGTTCCCAAGTCTCATCACAGCATAAATCTCTCTAGCAGTAGCTCCACAAATCAAACTCTCTATTGAAAATTCTCCAGCATTTCCCTACTCAAATTCTTCCTTTCAAACACTTAGATCTATGTTCAATTTATAGAGGAACTGTAGGTTTTTTTGTAATCAATAACATTCCAAAAATAGGCAATACATGTTTCCAATCATGTCGATGTCAAATGGACACTTGGATCTGAAGCTTGACACATGTGAACCCTTTTAGAAGACACTGGCCAAGTGGAGATTCTAGAACAATGAGAATTTCACTCCCAATGTGACCAACGCACCTTTGAATGTCGGGAAGTGATTTACAAAGCAGCCTTGAATGGGGATACCTGCATATGCAACTCACTTAGGCCCCTTAGAGCCTGCATTGGTGAGCTCCCACATATTTAATAATAAGCTTCAAACTATGGAAAATCCTTGCTTGATGAAAGTCTTGTTTGATTCATGTTGTTTCCTGTCTTAGGGAATATAGAAACTAAGATGATAGGGAATGATAGACCCTTGATCATCAGTCCTAGAGATGATGCCCAATTAACCAAGTCATTGGGAATGGTGCCCAAATTGACCTATAACAATTTCCCCCTAAAGCATGAGATCCAAATAATAAGAACATTTGATTGAGATGCTTTACACTGTGATGAGCCTGGAAACAAAGCGGAATAGTCACCTGCATCAATATTATAATAAATTACATCATGATATATCCTCTATTGATCATAATTACTGAGGGTAGGCATTCCCATAGTCAGCACATAAAACAATCTAATAACATGTACATAATTCAGAAAGTCGTCTGCATTGGAATGTTTCCCAAATTCAGACACGCCTACAGATATAGGCCCATGTTTGGATGAAAATCTGTATGTAAGGTCACCATACAGATGATGTGTACAACAATCCTGAAATCACAGCCCGGATGGCTGAAATTAGATCTGGGGTCTTCTTATCTCATTCACTCGATCATTCGGGTACAAGCCTAGCCATGCGAATATATGATTCGTCGTCAAACACGGAAAGACATCGTTTGATTACCAACCAATGATGTGATTTGTTAACAAATGCGAGAGAACCACCATTAATGTCAATGGCCCTCAAGGTATTGCAGTACATTTCGTAAGGTGTGAATAGATGATATGATGTCGAACGCCAAACGAAATCTTTCGGTCAAAAGTCTGGAAGCAAGGATCTTGTCAATGCTGTAACAAGCCTCATGGTACTCAAATCTGATGTTTCTAAGTGAACTTCCTGGATATTGATTTTTAGTCGACAGGAAGTCACCTTATTGCAAAACTAGAGTTATTGATTTCGGAGACAAGGGTGTGACTTGATATAGCAATTTTCATGGATGACGGTCATGAAAACGAAGGTTTATGAGTATTGCAGATGGATGAGTTCTTAATCACTGGATGAATTCTCTTGAACATATCGGCGACACTGTGATGAGTTGGTAGCATTGACCCAAAACCGAAGTGAAGGTATGATGAACCATAGGTGTGAATGAACCGTCAAGATGATTACCTAACCCAAACAGTCACGTACATGGAGTGAAAGAAGTTTCATGTTCAAGAGTGACATGCTACCAAAAATAAACTTTGCTTGCTTTTCTCAAATTTTCCTCGGTCATTTGTCAACCAGTACCTCTTTATTTTTTAACAAGCTTGAAAAGGATAACATTTGCTTGATCTATAATTCAACCCTTCGGGTGAACAAAGAATAAAGTATCGCTATTTAATAATTTAACGATTCTAGCAATGAATGAAACTCGATTCTTGCCATGATTGACAAGCCCGTCGCTATTTTATGTTTTAACGAGCTTAACGACAATGATAGCCTGGTCCTTTTTCATGTTTAGAGAGTCTGAAAAAGAGGACGAAAGAGAACTCCCTAAAGTAATTTTTCGTAAATTTTTCTCTCAGATCTGAAAAAGTGTAAAATAATATCTAAAAGAACCTCTTTGGTCATGTTTAACCAAGGTATTCCTTTTTCGTAAATAATCCATCTCAGTCCAGAAAAGGGTTAAACTTATACTGAGTAGATATCAATTCATTTACTTTAATGAGCTCAAAATGACAAGTGCTCGAAAATATTTTCACATTATCGGAGTCTGAAAAGAGCTGAAAGAAGACTCTAGGGGTTCCTTTTTCATTGTTATAGAAGCTTGAAAAAGAGATAAAGTTCACTTCAAATCCTTTTTCATTTTTAACAAAGCTCGAAAAATAAGGAGAAAAAGCATGCTTTGTGGTCAAGTCTTTCTTGAAATAAACCTGTAAGACTAACATGTTCGTCAGTTGTATTTCCTGTTTAGAACAACATCAAATGGATTAAAAATACATGTTTCATGATAAAAACATAATAAAACTATATTCATAGCAATAAATTTAACTTGCAAGTAATTAAATGACTATATAAAGCAGTTTCACTATTCATTTTTACCATTCCATAGTTACCATTTGCATTTTGGAGCTCTGAACTTGATTTTGCCCCCGAACTTCAATCATTGATTACGGTCGTTTCAGTGGATGGATTTCATAGCCGTTTGACCCAGGTCAGTAGTAAAAACCTCCTCTTTCTTTCAGTATTCATTTCATTACCATTCCTTCCAAATTTTTAGGGTTTTGAGGCCTCTAAGGTAAATTCTGCGAAAATTGAGGGCAACGCACCCCTTAATGTCGAAACCTGCATTGCATAGCAGGTACAGTGAAGTGTACTTGCATGTGCAACGCACTGTCTCAGCCTAGGGAGTGCATTGGGTGCAGTTGAAGTTTTTTGTTTTCATGTTGTGTCCAAAATTCACCTATTTTTTTGCAATGAATGGTATCTAATGGATCTTATGGTTGATTTTCAGGTTTCCATCGGATTATAATGACGATTACATGAAGAACAAGATATGATTGCCTTGAATGATCCGAGTACTGTAAGAGCTTTAAGAGATTGCGGGTTGCTTAAGTACTTCAAATTGTCAGGAATGAGGCAACAAATAGAATTCCTAGAATTCCTTATTCGAGCATGGGATCCGGAAATAGAGGAATTTCACATAAAAAATCAAGTGTTATCCATAACAGTTGAGGATGTGTATTTTCTCACAGGTTTTTCGAGGAGAGGTTTGCCCATTTCATTCACAGGATCTATTGTTGGAGGAGAAACAGTGAGGGATTATGTTATGTAGTATTGTTATCCGGGGTCAGAACCTAGCAAAGATGGAAAAATAAACATCCGTGATATAAGGGATTTTCCTTTGAGGACCATCCTATTCACGATCGCTAAACTAGCCAGCACCGTTACACTCCATGTAGCAAACAAATCGTATATGCAGTATGCACTAGAGTGCTTAGGGCCAACAGTTTTCAACTAGTTTGAAGCTGTTCTATCTCAGATAAAGGAAAAATTGAATAAATCAAAGGGAGGAAGGAAGAAAAATTTCAGTTATGGTTCCATCCTTATCTCCTTCGCTTTGGAACGGATTCCACTGATGCAGCCACAACATGTAACATTGGATATATCTAGTCCTAGAGATCCTCAAATGCAAAGATGGGTAGAACTTATGGATCGACATTCAGGCCAATCAACCGTTGTGTTCTCGACTGCATTCTTTGCCAAGTTTCGGTGACAGATCGTCACCATTGATGAGTATGCATATGCAGGCGTCGACTTCTGAGGAGATCCAGATTTAGTTTTACCAGATGGCGCTCAGTGGGGTGCAATAGGTAAGAATGATTTGACCATGTTCTTTTATTTTTACAATGTTTATGCAAAATTTTTTGTGTTTTGATTTATTTCCAAGACTAAACTAAATGTTTAATGTAATGCAGATATCGGTCGTGTTCAACCAGTAAAGGAACCAGAGCGCGAAGCGGATGCGCCAGTAGAGAGGGTTCTCGGGAGAGCAATCCTTTAGGACCTTGATATGGCTGAGACTCTTGTTGAGCTCCAACAGCACATAGAGGGGTTGAACTTCAGGATTCTGGATTTTCGGATCGAAGAGCTTCCCATGCTACTGCAGTGACACACAATTGGGGTGCCTAACCATTGGATGCGGTTGCTCCATAGGATTTCTAGATCTATAGCGTACTATCATGAGCACCACTAGTTTACTTATGAATTTTTGCATACATTTTGAGGTCAGATGACCAACGTGTCTTGGGCACAAATTTTGTAAAAACCTATAACTATCTATCTATATGTTTTCAGAGTTTTTCCTATGTTTAATGCGCAATCCTATTCAATGATGTGAATGTTTTCTTTACCTATGTCGCAAATTTCTATCTAAAACTTGATTATCTAATGAATCAGTTAAAGTGTTCAAATTTTTGGAAATGTGTTGATATTGAATAAAATCAAATGTCTCTCCAAAAGTCAAACTCCTAGCAACAATCTAAGAAGTGTTGGATTTCTAACAGAATAAATACTAGTAAGTTGTAGTACCACAAGTTGTGAGTCTAACCTTATGATTATGCAGTTAATACCAAATGAAATGGCATTAGAGAGAATTTCAATCAACGCGCTATACTTAGCGATATTATTTGTTGATCTACCGATACAAATCCCTTGAAAACTCACTAACTCGCCATTCGGAGCAAAAATGGCCCACGCTACAGAGGATAGATTATGTGTACTACGACTAGCACCATCAGCATATCCAACAAATGGTTCCAAAGATTCAGAAATATGCCATAAAATGTAAAGTGGATTACTAACTTCAAGAAAACTCTAAAAGACAAATTAAGATAGTGAATGCAAATCAACAGCATATAAACAATATAATACAAAAATTACTACGCTCATGATTAAGCATAGTAACGTTTCAAATACAACCCATTTCTAGGTTGTGCCAATGGAATCCCATCGTAATCAACTAACTCGTAGGCATCCTTAGCAAGAAATATTTTGAAAATATAGGGGCCATGCCATAATGGCTCGAATTTCCCTGTACCAATTACACCAGCTTCCTAGTTGTAAAGTAGGACCAAGTCTCCCTCTGAATAGATGTGAGGCTAGATATTTTTGTCGTATTGCGCCTTTCTATGTATCTTATGCGCTTTGTTGACCAATTGGGCTTCACGATGCATTTCATCTAGATGGATGAGGTTAAGGAGATGCGCTTCTTCTTCTGAGGTGTCAGGTAACAAGTCTATCACGAGTTTTAACGATGATATTTCACATTGGATTGGTAAGATAGCTTCCAGACCACACATCAATTGAAAAGGAGTAAATCCGGTTGCGTTTCTCACCGAGGTTCGATATGCCCACAAGGCGGAGTACAGGATCAAGTGCCAGTTCCTTTTACGGACTCATATCATTTGTTTAAGAATTTTTTTAATAGCCTCAACTTGTCCATTTGATTGTGGATAATAAGGAGTAGAATTATCATGTAACAATCCTAACTTGGCTGTCAATTTATACATCATATGGTTGCAAAAATGCTTCCCATGATCCGTAACTATAGCCTGTGGGACCCCAAACCGTGTAATGACATGATTGAAGAAAAACAATGCAGTTGTTTGTCTTGTGTTATTGAATGTAGGCATCGCTTCGGCCCATTTGGTAAAATAGTCTACTGCGACAATAATATAACCATGCCCCCCAGACGAATGAGGTTTTTGGTCATGAAATCGATACCCCATTTTGTAAATGGTCTAGCAAAAACAACAGGATGCATTGGCGCTAGCGGTTTGCGAATTTTACGGTCATAAATCTAGCATGCATGACAACTTATGAGTGCAAGGATACAATCTCGAAAAATAGTAGGCCAAAAGTAACCAGTGTGGAGTATCTTTTGCGCGGTAGCATAATCGGATAAATGTCCACCATAAGCCCTAGCATGGCCATCATTTAAAACTTTTTTGGCCTCCTCATGAGTGAGGCACCTCCTTAAAATGGTATTGACACCACAACAATAAAGTGTATCGTTAACGATCAGATAATCTTTGGCTTGGTATCGAATACGTCGCTGATCAGAGCGAGAGGTATTAGGTCAAAAACTTTGGATTTGGAGATAAATAATGAAATCTCCATACCAGGGATCAGATGATCCGATCAGAAACAGAGACTCGTCTGGAATATATGGTTCCGATGTAGTTACAGTACTATCACAGGGAAGCTCACAGAGAAGCTCAGCCAAAACTAAAGACTTCTTTGACTTGGATTTGATAAATTCTAAATCAAATTCCTGCAAAATGATGATCCATTTTGAATATTTTCCCCCCAGCAATTGACGTGATAAGATGTAAGTCATGGGGTTGCAATCTGAAACTATTGTTGTTTTTTGGAGCAGGATATAATGGAGAAATCTTTGGACAACTTGAACAGCGGCCAAGGCAAGCTTTTCCATGAATGAGTACTTAACTTCCATATTGTTGAGATTACGACTCAAATAATAGATCGGATGTTCAATTCCATCTTCTACTTGGACCAAAACCATAGCGATGGTCGTCTCAGCCGTGGCGATATATAGGAAATAATCATTTTGATAATTTGGAGGATATATTAAAGATGCTCGGACAAGGTGGTCCTTGACAGCATCAAAAGAAGCTTGTGCAACTTGGTCCTAATGGAAGGGAACCCCCTTTTTCAATAATAGAGTAAATCCTTTAGCCATTTCGATATAGTTTGGAATGAACCTTCTCAGGAAGTTAGCCTTTCCTTGAATTTTTTGTATCTGAAGTAGGTTTGATGGTGCAGGCAAATCAAGAATGGCATGTACCTTCAGTGGGTCTATTTGAATTCCTTCTTTTGAGACTACGAATCCGAGCAATCAACCAGTTACAACACAAAACACACATTTGTGCGGATTGAGGCGTACTTGCAGTGTTGGAATTGTAAGAAAATGGATCTCAAATGCATCAGGTGATCAGTCTGTTTTCATGAATGCATTGGTAAATCATCTAGATATGGTTGAAAAATGTGCTTGATGTCATTGAAAGCATAATCCATTGCTCTCTGAAAATTTTCCCCAACGTTTTTTTGTTAAGTCCCTATATTAATAGTGTAGTCAGTTATTATGTTAGTGTAGCCCCCCTTATTGTTATTTTTGTACCCCTTTAACCCCCATATTGTTATTATTGTTCCCTTACATTATTATTGTTAGGTCGGCTAGGATTACATTGTGGCCCCATGGACTCCTATATATAGAAGGAGGTTTTGGTCATTTGTATCATCCAAGAATTGTTCATTCATGTAATGTATTGGAGGTTTCCCCCTCGAAGTGGCTTATTTCTAAGTCGTTGATATCTCTTTTCTTATAGTTTTGGAGCTTTTTTCGCAACATTTGGTATCAGAGCTTTGGATTCTAGGGTTTTGCTGCTCCAAACAGGTCATCGTGACATTTTTGCTATAACTTTTTTTCTACGAAGTTTCAGAAGCTGAAATTTTTAGGGTACGAAGCCGAAATTCTGACAAACATATTTGTAAAATTTCAGAGCTTGGTTCACAACGGTTTCGGAGATATGATCTATGGAAGTTAGGTCTTTTTTCAGGCTCCTCAATTTAATCTAAACAGGTCATCGTGGAATTAGTGCTACTATTAACGTTTTTTCTACGAAGGTTCAGAATCTGAAATTTTTAGGGCGCGAATCTGAAATCCGGAGGAAACGTGTCGCAAAATTTCAGAGCTTGGTTCGCAATTTTTTTGGAGATATGATCTGTGGAAGGTAGTGCTTTTTCAAGCTCCTGAAATTCATCTCAAAGAGGTGATCGTGGTAATATCTTCATAACTCTCTCTCTGAGCATCAGATTGGAGTGCCATAAAAAGTGGTCGCAAGAAAATGGACTATAGTTTCTTTGCTATCAATTTTAGAGCTAAAATACGAAATAGTGACATGTGGCAAGTCATACAAGTTTGCTCTACTGAACGAGTCCATAATTAGGTCATCATGGGAGATTGGAAATAACTTTGTCTTGGAAAATCAAAATCAAGTCAGACTAGTGGCATTTAAAAGAAGCTTCAGAGGGCTACTATAGGGCTTAATTTCAGATATTGAGGATCTGCAATTATATGTATAATTCAATTTCAATATCGAGCTCCTCAAAAGTAAGAAAACGGTGTGTATTTGGTTTTTAAAATTGCATAACGTTTGTTTGAAAAAGAAGTTTGAAGTGATTCCAAGGGAATATTTTAGAATTTTTATTAGTATTGGGTTCTATAATGCTTCAAAAAAATAATTCCATACCCAAAAAGAGCTCAAAAAGCTATACGATGACGCATGAAGAGGAAGAATTGCAGTATGAGATATCAAAATTGCGGTACCAAGTGCAACAAATTTCGATCTTATGAAGAGAAAATGAAGATGAAATATATGGTTTAAAAGTAGAAATGGAGGCTAATTTGGATGGTTTTAAGGATCAAATAATAGCTAATCTGGATGATCAATTAGTGGAAGATCGCATCGAGCATCAACAACAAGTTCTCCAACTCTCAAAGGATAACCTAACTTTGGTGCAGAATCTAATGAGACAACAAGAAGATCAACATCACATCAAAATAAGTTCTGAGGGAGTCACAGAAACAAGAACTTGACAAGTACGATCAATTTCAGAGTATCTCAGCAAGTGGAAGAACTTTCCCGTAGAAGATCCCACATGGGAGGATGAGAATTTTATACAAAAGCATCAAGAAATAATCAAGCGTTGAGGAAAACACTTGTTTGAAGGAGAGGGGCATGTTAAGTTCCTATATTAATAGTGTAGTCCCTTATTATGTTAGTGTAGCCCCCCTTATTGTTATTTTTGTACCCGTTTAACCCCCATATTATTATTATTGTGCCCTTACATTATTATTTTTAGGTCGGCTAGGATTACATTGTGGCCCCACTAGGATTATATTGTGGCCCCATGGACTCCTATATATAGAAGGAGATTTTGGTCATTTGTATCATCCAAGAATTTTTCATTCATGTAATGTATTGGAGGTTTCCCCCTCGAAGTGGCTTATTTCTAAGTCGTTGATATCTCTTTTCTTCTATTTTTGGAGCTGGTTTCACAACATCTTTAAACCAAACAGGAGTTTCTAATATGTGAATGTGCCCCAGGGACAGATGAATGTTGTATTGTGTTGGTCATCTGGGCAGATATTGATTTGATTGTAGCCGGAAAATCCATCCATGAAAGAAAATATTTCACATCCAGCACAATCGTCAATAATCTGGTCGATGTAGGGAGTAGGATAGTTGTCTTTTGGACAAGCCTGATTAACATCTCGATAATCGACGCACACTCTAATGGTTCCTTGTTTTTTCATAACAGGAATGATATTGGAAACCCACTCAGTTAGCGGAACAGGGTAAATGAAACCAGCACGCAAAAAATTTTCAACTTATGTTTTGATGGCAGCGACTTTCTTCGGATGAACAGGTGAAGCCGTTGACGCACCGGTTTGACATCAGGATGCATATTAATAGTGTGTTCAACTATACTAGTATCTATGCCTGGAATTTCCTCGTAAGACTAAGCGAATACGTCACGAAATTCATGAAAAAGAAAGCGATATGAATCTAGTTCTGATGGAGAACAAGATACATCGACATGAATATTTTCTACAACGTCAGGTTTAGTCCAAATATCGATAGAAATCGTTTCTTCGATATTAGATAAATTTCGCTCAGATTCAATAGCATTAATTGGAAAAGAATTCGAAAATAAATTTTGAATGGATGGGTGATATAGTTCACTAAGATTATTTTCTTCATAATTAGGAAGATGGGAACGATGATGATAATCTTCCCATGGTTCTCCTTCTACCATCATAGCTTCCAAAATATTTTCATCTGTCAAAAATTTTGAGGGAAATGGATATGATGGAGTACCAAAATCTAAAGAATGATCAACCCAAACACTCGACGACGCTGATTTCGGATTTGCCGCCCAAGCCAAATAGATTGATTGCTATTGTAGCTCAATGGGGCTGAGTGGTAAAACATCATCCAATGTAGAAGTATCAGAAACACCCGTACTCTCCCTTAAGCCAGATAGAGTGGAAGAGATCATGTAGCAGGTCTCTATGCTTGCAATTTCTTCCGATGTCGTAGGTGGCAGTAATGCAAAGGTTCCCATAAGAGTGGAATCCTTGAAGAGTCCTACACCAATGTTATGAATTTCTAGTTGGGGTAAGTGAATATACGGAACGCTTCCAGTTACCTGCGAAGCAGAGGCAAAAAAGGATAGTTGATTAATGACTGTAATAGTACCTTTATGAGGAAAGGCAACCATTCTAAAATATGTAGAAACAATTGCAGTCATCGCATATACCCATGGTCTTCCGAGTAAAATATTATATTCAAGGCGTCCGTCAACAACCTCAACATCAATACTTATTGTTTTTCCCCCTAATTCAACTTGCAGGTTATTAATAATACCATAAGTTTTATATGTTCTTCCATCAAAATCCTTCAACATCATTGATGATTGCGATAATCGCGGAAAGACAATTGACTTCTAATATTTTAGAGACATAATGCACGTAGATTCTCCCTCATCAATAGTAGTGCAATGAACAAGGTGATTGAGAACATTTACTTGGATGGAGAATGCCAATTCTACTGGTAGCTGCGGCACATAGCCCATATGACTAAAGACGACAAGATTAGAATCAGTTGGATCAATTACACCAATGGCCGATAATAAAGCCTACTTCTAGGAGGTAAAATTTTGTAATACCTCAAGTGCAGACATAGTTGAAGGGGATTGAGCTAAATCTTCAACTATATTATAATTTTGTGCAGCTCTTACTCGATGATTATTTGTCGATTTATGAAGTACTCCCTTTGGTGGCTTAATTTTCAATTCAGGAATAACAAGAGGTGGTACTGATTCATTAGATGGATTTGTCGTCAACGTAATAGGTTGATCAGTGACTGGACCACCATAGTCTTTATTCCACGTCGACACCAAAATACCTTGTGAAGTTTTTGTAGTGGATAACATTAACACTTGGGAACTATGAGTTGGATCTGTAGCAACCAAATTTGTGTTTGGATTTGGAAATGGGTCTGTCAACACAGTTAATGCATGAGAAGTCTTGATTATTTTTGAGAATTCAGCACAGTGAGGAAAATCCCTAACAAAATTTTCCTCATTACAGATTATGCATGGATAACGAAGTTTCCGTGGTCCTGACGATTGACCAGATGATCACTCCTGCAGGTTAGAAGTTTGCTTTTTCTTTGATTTTCCCTTTTTCTTACTTCCTGGTTGCTTATCACTTTTGCCTTTATCAAATGAGACAGAATTGATTTCAAAAGTAGGATTAGGATCATATGCAGTAGTGTTGTGTTTATTTATAGTGCCTATCAAGTTTTCTTCGGCATGAGAGTCCTTTATTCGAGGAGGAACATTGAAATTAGTCGCGGAGCATTTGGGATTTTCTCATAGAACATGCCAGACTGAGTATAAATCAAGTCTAAATACTGGGCACGAGCGATAACTTGCTCTTCTGTGACGATGCCACCTTTAGCCACATCCTCTGTTATATATGGTAACGGGGATTTTATGAACCATTCAACAAGGAGCTGATCAAGAACAAATGTCTTAACCATTCGTCGACGGTGATGCCACTCATGAATATGATTTGAAATGTGAGTAGCATTACTCTGTTTGAAGTTGGTCAAGAGTTCCGTTCCAGTTTCGTGTATGATCAATAACTAGAAATGGGTCAAAAAGGTAGTAGCCAAGGCAGTGAAATTGACGAAATAAGTTCTAGGTAATTCAATGTACCATTTAGCTGCCGGACCTGTGAGTGTTCACTGGAAAATACGTAATCGAAAAGAATCATCATTTATGGAATTTGATGAACACCATAAATGATAAGTCATAACATGAGCTTATGGGTCTTCTCTAGGGTTTCCATTGAATTTAGGAATGTCAGAGGGTTATTTATGTGGTATCACCAGCCACCAAGGAGCATAATTGATAGGATCATTGGTTAACCGGTTTAAATCTGGTAATTCCAAGGTTGCAACAAAAGGCAATTGTCTATTAAGGTCAGGTTGAGCATAGCCAGGATAAGATGGAATTTCTTGGGCAATAGGTCTTTGACCACCGGCATATGGGATTTGATGTTGGTAACATAGATAGGGGTTGTTTTGCATAGAAAATGCTTGAGAGTTCTATTGGCCAAAACCTGGATATGGTACTTGTTGATATGAAGTTTGAGGAATTTGCATCTGTGGCTGCCAAGGGGTATGTCCACAAATATTATAACCCAAATTAGTATAAGTTGGATTCGGTTGATATGTATAACCAAATTTCTTTTGTGACATCCCATAAAATGTTGGACCAGCTTGTGAATAAATGATCCCTGATACAGGTTGTTGTAAATTAACCAAAGGATTTTGATATTGAGTTGAAAAACTCTCCTGATAAGGTTGATGTACAAGATTTTTATTCTGTAACAGGGGTATAGATGTATTAACAAGTGGTTTTGAAGTGGGTGTAACAGGTTGAATTGGTTGATACGATTGGACAACCGTTTGTGGTTGGATAGGCAGAGTGGGTTGCCATTGACAAACATTCATTTCAACATTAGTTTGACCAAAATGTGACTGAGTACTTTCATATTGGGTGACCATAGGTTGCCCCACAGCATAAGGAGGATAATAAGACAGAAAATATTGTTCTCCAAATTCTAGGAGTCCAGTTGACATGGTACTTAAAGGAATTGACCCATAAGGACCGACTTGGTATTTCCCTGATGATGGATGTAATGATTCAAGTCGTTCAGTACTAACTATAGGACTACCAGTTAAAACACCAGATGATGACATTAGTAACGACCATGGTCTTGAAGATTGACCAGAGAAAGTGTCAAACAATGATTTGTAGCCTGTTGGGACCAAAGGGCCACCGTGCAAATATGACTCTTGTGAGGTTTTGAACATCGAAAAAGTAGTGAGGGTAGGAGCTGACGTAATTGGAATAGCAGACCCGACCGAAGACGTTGGTTCAGGCATGGTTTTGTGACCAAATGTATAATCTCTGAAATCAACGAGATATTGAATGGCAATGGGATCAACAAAAGCAGATGGAAACGATTGAGGAAAAGACTAGTATAGGTAAAGGTCTCCCCCAAAGTGGGTTTGACTTAAAGGTGTATCAGGTTGTGGGATTTCTTCAATCGCGATTAAACCAGGAGGAAGAACTTCACCGTCAGGCCCAAAATATATTTCAGACGGTTGACTGTGTTATACAGGAGTTTCAATGGCTACAGATATTTGTGGAGTGACCAAAGTAGGAACAACTTCCGGTTGTTCAGGATTCAGATTTTCTAGCAAAGAAGAGATAAGATCTGGATTGATTTGTGATTAAACAAATTTTGGTCCAGGAGGTATGGTCTCAACAATTGAATGAATCGTGACCACGGATAGCTGTGAAGACTTCGTTTCGACAACAGTAGACGAACAGGGATGTGTGGAAACAATTTGAGCTAACTCTGGTTTAAATGATGATGTTTTGGCAGAGGTATGAATTGAACTTGATTCGGCAGATTGTGATCGCCTTCGCCTACCAAAAATAACTTCCGGTGGTAAAGGTGGTTTTAAAGCTAATCTACATGAACGAAGGGGGGTAGGATTGTGTTCTTCCATGATTAATGATTTATTTTATCCAAAAACAAATAAACAAAAAGAGGGTAATGCTAGGCAAAAGGGTTTACCAAGAAACTGTGAACTGCAGAATACCTCCTTGCGAACCAAGAAGTACGGGTAGGTAATCTATCCAAATGTTGTGTTCGGTGTATCACAATTTCAGGGCGACCGACTCGGTTCATTATGGATGGATAGCACCTAAAATTTTTCCTCCCAAATATACCTGAAGGTACATGGAGGCCCAAGTCCATATTAGCGTTGTTTGATGTGAAACCGCACAGTGAGAGCACCCCTTTATACTTATCGTACTGTAACCCCGCCCAATATACCCGAAAGTACATGGACGAGCTACGATATACTTACATACGTGGAGGGAGGTATCACACTCGGAATGTATCGCAAACAAGTTAACGACAGCTGCTATGTTTTATGACGTCGGAACACGTCTCTAGCCTAGACCTTCTAAATGTTATCATTAATGTTCCAAAGCGTTGTTAAGTAAATTGAGATTTATTTTATGTTGATATTGATTAACAGTTTTCCTTTCAGGTTCACCACAATGATGTATATAAAATTCCTAAAATGCAGCTAAGAGTGATAAACAAACTTTCACTTTCAACTTTTTCAATGAAGAACCTAGCTACTAAGGTAAGAGAACACTAGTTTTTTGGAAAGAGAGCAAATAATTTGTGAGCAAAAAAATCAATGAACAAAACAAAATCAATGAATCACAAACTTTGCTAATGTTCCTTTCGCAAAAAACACACAATCCTACAAGTAAATGCAAGTTTTTCTTTTCAGTTTCCTTAATGTTATGAATGCAGAAAAGAAACTAGGTGCACTAGATCAATAATCAAAATGCTTTTTACTTTCGAGAAACGAAGAATACAAACAACAATTTCTCTTTTGAAGGAAAAATGAGGACTTCAATAAAAATTTCTCCTATCAAGGAAATGAATATTTTACGACAATTTCCTATTTCAAAAGCAAACGATTCTTAATGCGACCAAAAAAATTACTTTGAAATCAACTTGTCAATGATAATGAAAAAAAAAAATAAAACAACATTGAAAAAAATTTCAACCAAAGGAGAAGAAGTATATAGAGTTACTAGTCAATAGAGCATCAAACTTTTCAGAGCAAATCAGCAAACAGAACTGAAGCAAAATACACTGTCAGATTCAAGGGGATTTGGTCCCTTTCAGGAGCCAACGCAGTCTCCAAGGGGAGACAGTGCTCTGCAACGTAGGCTGAGAAGGGAGACAGTGCTCTGCAAAGCACTGTGCCCTGACTAAGGGTGCGTTGGGCGCAGTAAAAAAATAAAAAGCTATTGTTTGGCTCACCAACTTTGCAAATTAAGCTCTGAAAAATTCTAATCTTGATGTGAAACAGCTACTGGGTGGATTTAGAAACCAGATCAGAGACTAAAACACCTAGAAACAAGAGAAGTTGTCCCGAGTGGAGTCACCAGTTTGTTGGGCCAAAATTCTAATCTACGGATAAACTACACTTCCCTAGATCGGTGTCTAGTCTAGAACAACAGGTGAAAGACTATACTATCATTTCTCCTAACTCAAAATAGATACACAGAGAGGATTGGAGGCCTACTTGTTTCAGTCGCTTCCAAATGGCTCCTTTCTGTTGCTTCCAGTATAGCTTCAAATTCAAGCGGTTTTGTTGGTTGAATGTTTGCTACAAGAAAGAACACTGAAACAGCAGAATATGCAATAACATAGATATCTATTCAAGTTAATTAGCTAAATTAGTTAAGCATAAACTACATTCATCAACCAAGATCTTACAATATGGAAAATCAAAGTTCACATAGATGCATGTAGGGAAAAACAAGAAGTACTCTTTATTGATGATAGAAGGAGAGGTTACAACCTAGTGACTAATTTGAAGTGACCTTCCAACAACGTTCCCAAGTCTCATCACAGCATAAATCTCTCTAGACGTAGCTCCACAAATCAAAATCTCTATTGAAAATTCTCCAGCATTTCCCTACTCAAATTCTTCCTTTCAAACACTTAGATCTGTGTTCAATTTATAGATGAATTGTAGGTTGTTTTGTAATCAATAACATTCCAAAAATAGGCAAGACATGTTTCCATTCATGTAGATGTCAAATGGACACTTGGATCCGAAGCTTGACACATGTGAACCCTTCTAGAAGACACTGGCCAAGTGGAGATTCCGGAACAATGAGAATTTCGCTCCCAATGTGACCAACGAACCTTTGAATTTCGGGAAGTGCTTTGCAGAGCAGCCTTGAATGGGGCTTCCTGCATATGAAATACACTTAGAACCCTTATAGCCTGTGTTGGTGAGCTCCCACATGTTTAATAATAAGCTTCAAACCATGGAAAATCCTTGCTTGATGAAAGTCTTGTTTGATTCATATTGTTTCCTGTATTAGGGAATATAGCAACTGAGATGATAGGGAATGATAGACCCTTGATCATCAATCCTGGAGATGATGCCCAGTTAACCAGGTCATTGGGAATGGTGCCCAAATTGACCTATAACACACTTGGTATTGTAATTTTGATATATCATGTTGCACTTCTTCCTCTTCATGAGTCATAGTAGAGCCTTATGAGCGCTTAATAGGTGTTAAATTCTTTTTAGGGGCCATTTTAGAACCCAATACTGATATATATGCTTCAATATTCCCTTGGAATCATTTCAAACTAATTTTTCAAACAAGACTTTTGCAATTTGAAAAAAAAAATACAAACCTTTTTCTTGCTTTTAAGGAGCTTGATATTGAAACTGATGTATCTCTATAATTTCATATCCTTGAGATTTTATCTTCATTCCTTTAGTACCCCTATGAATCTTATTTCCAATGCCACAGCTATTACCTGATTTGGATTCTTCGAGACAAATTTATGCCCAATCTCTCACAACGACCTAATTATGGATTGGTTCAGTAGAGTGAACTTGTACGGCATGTCGCGTTTGACTATTTCCCCCTTCGGATCTGAATTTGATAGAAAGGAAACTATAGTATGTGTACTTACGGCCAATTTTTATAGAATTCTGATCTGATTCTCAGAGAGCGAGTTATGACGATTTTCCCAAGGTCACCTCTTTGAGATGAAATTTGGGAGCCTACAAAAACCCTAATTTCCATAGATCATATCTCTGAAACTATTGCGAACCAAGATCTGAGATTTTTACACAAAGCTCCTCGGGGTTTCTTCACAAATGGGTTTTTTTTTAGCTTCTTAAACTTCTTATAAAAACTTTATAGCGAAAATTCCACGATGACCTTTTTGAAGTAGCGAAACCCTAGAATCCAAAGCTCTGATACCAAATGTTATGAAACTAGCACACAAAATAGAGAAAAGATAGATCAACACCTTATAAATCAGCCTCTTCAAGGTGGAAACCTCCTTTACATTAAATAAATGAACAATTCTTGCATGATACAAATTAAAAAACCTCCTTTATATATATAGGAGTCCATGGGGTAACAATATAATCCTAGCTGACCTAACAATAATAATGTAAGGGCACAACAATAAGAATAGTGGGATTTTATGGGGCAAAATAATAACAATATGGGGACTACAGGGGTACAAAAATAAAAATAAAGGGGTTACACTAACAAAAATAAGGGACTACACTAGTAATATAGGGACCTAACATTCCATAACAAGCCCTTCACAAACACCTCCACATTCTCCAAAAGGTCATGGTAAAACTCCATTTCTAAAGCTTGACATAAAGTTTGATTTTCCTATGTATGATGGAGAGGTAAATTCTGAAATATTAGATAATTGGGTATGTTAGCTTGAAGTGTATTGCAGGATACAAAGAATTAAGGATGATGACCCCAATATTCAACTTGCTTCACTAAGATTGGAAAGTACATCTCTTATTTGTTGGGAAGCCAAAACTCAATAGGACATGAAGAAACATGGTAAGGTCTTAACCTCTTGGAATGATTTTTTTTCTGCCTTGAGAAGACAATTTTATCCATTAGCATGCATTCAAAAGGCTATAATGGACTGGAAAAAACTTTAGGCAAGGTAAAGGACAAAGTGTACAAAACTATACTCAAGAATTTAGGAGAAGAGCACTAATATTGGGTGTAGATTTGATATCTCAAGAAACTTTGCTGAAATACATTGGAGGTTTGCATAGTTACCTAAGACATACTATTATCATGTTTAATCCTTCAAATTTAGATGAAGTTTATGTATAAGCCAAACATCTAGAGGAAAGAGGGAAACATTTTTCAGATGAGACAAGTGAGAATATTGTTGAGTCTAAAGAAAAAGGAAAGGGTAAGTACAAGGGAAAAGGTAAGAAGAATGCATCCATAAAGTTGGAGAAATATAAACTCACATGAAAACATTGTTCCAAATATGGACATGACGAAGATCATTGTTGGAAACTTCATCTAGAAATGAGACCCAAGAAATTGAAAAACAAGGAGAAGGAGAAGACAGATGCAACAATACAACATGATTTAGGCTCTTATTCCGGAGATGAAACAAATATCACAATAATGTGTTTGAAAGTTAAGTACATTGCAAGTAATAGTTCTTCAAGTTGTCTCAATAGTACTCAAGATTAGAAAAAAATAATTGAACTTTTCCATATTCAAGTTATTTCAAAGCATACCAAGATTAACACCCTATTTGATAGTGGTTCACAAGCAAATCTTATTTCTGAAGACTTAGTCAAGAAGTTGAATTTAGAGACCATTCCTCATCCAACACCTTATCCTTTAGGTTTGATATGTAAGAATGCAAATTTCAGGTGATGAGGAAGTGCATACTTAGATTTGCAATCATTGCAAACTTTCTTGATGAAGTTGAACTTGATGTTGTTGTGCTTGATATTTCTGGTATTGTTTTGGGTGGACCATATCTTTGTGATATGAGAGAAATATTTCATCGCCATGAGAATAAGTATCACTTTTTCAAGAATGGGATTGGGTACATTGTTAGAGCACATAGTAAGAAGATGAATTTGTCTCTTATGCATTCTTGACAATGAAGAGAATTGTGAATGCTAGTGATAATTTTGCTTTGTTAATGTTCAAGCATCAAGATGTTGTGAATGAGGCCTTTCAAGGATATGCATCAAATGAATAATCTGATTTCATTGAGGTTGTTAATGGTTGTGATAGTATGTTTTAGGATTCTAACATGTTTCCTCCTAAAAGAGGTAAACAATATGAGGTAAAATTGTAGCAGCATACATCGTTGTTGGATAGTGATGTGAACAAGATACCAGTGCAAGAGAGTGCAAAGGTCAAAGAGAAAGTGCCAAATAAATTTGAGAAAGAGGGAATTGGGTTCAAAATTCCTTATTGTGGGTTTCACAAAGTTTTTTTTTTGAAATTGGATGTTTCATGGAAATGGAAATCACATTTTTTCAAGAGTTGAGCCAAGCACATGGCGAGACATGTTAAACATCGTCGTGTCGACATAGTTCAAGGTGAGAAGAAATTGAAGTTTTTCAGGCTTTCTTTGATTGATGATGAAGGAGGGCATGGGTTTATTCCTTCAAGGAAAAGTTGTTTTTTTGCATATTCTAGGAAATTGCAGCAATATGGTATCTGCAACAGCAAGTAAAGGTCTCCAAATTCAAGGAAAATGATTACTTTTCATGAAAATATCAAATTCCTGCATTCAAGAAAATTTTAGTGGATAGAGACTGGAAGGGTGAGGGATTTGAACCTTGTTATGTGGATTAATCCCTCTTGAGGACAAGAGCAATATCCCTAGTACTCCTATGAGTAACTAGAAACAAAGATCCATTTGAATACCTTTTCCTCTAGATTAATTTCATTTCAAGATTATCATAATAGTAAAGTAGAGAGGACATTCTCCTACCTTGAGATCCAAACATCTAATGTAGCCCTTTGTCCCATCGCTCCAAAGTAGTTCTCCAATAAGTAGAACCTGCAATCAAAGAAAAGATAAATGATCAAAGCATCTACAACATATAATAATCAAAAAATACTAATCCAACTTAGTGATCAAGAAGTCTAAGTATTGACATAATTCCAAAAAACATAGAAACAAAGCAAAGATAAAAATACATCCATATGTATTATCTTGAATAGAAAGAGTAATCTTACAACTTGATGCCTTGATGTTGTACATATTTCTCCTGGGGTCCTGAACAATCGTTCTCCTTAATTCTAATAAATCTTCCTCTCTTATAATACCAGCATGAAGTTATGGACATAAAGGTGTGATATTCCTTATGTCAACAACAACTTACTAGTGTAGAAAGTAAGCACTCTATGAACTCTCTTTAGCTTACAAACTATATATATTAGTCTCTAATCACATCGGTATCTACATGTGTCTACCCTTCAACCTGAAACTTGAGCTCAATTTATAGAGAAATGGAGGTAGTTTCAGTTCCATGAAGAAGGGGATGTATTCCTCTCATGAAGGGATTTGAGTTCCATGGACTAAGGGCTAAGCGCCATGAGTGGAGCGATAAAGCTTGAACTGATCATGACTCTAGAAGCTTCCATTTGGGAGAATATTCGACCAACTAGGCTTATAGAATTAACTTTTTTTTCTTTTACTTTCTTTTCACGGGGCTACATAGGTTTTAGTGGCAAAAAGTGTGGGAGTCGCCACAATTAATAGATAGAACATCAGCGCATGCGTAGGGAAAGGCTAGAAAAATAGCGCAGGTAGACTTTTAGCGTTTTACAAAGATTTTATCCAATTTGCAAGACTTGATTTAGGAACATGAGTGTTTTTGACCTCTAAGGGAACATGATATGGATGGTGATAGACCCATATGAATAGTCAAATGTCATGGCGACAAAATTACATGTAACAGAATGCCCCTTAAAGTGTGAAGCCTGAGATTTTTTCTGAAGAGTGAAGTGCTTTATCATTCCGAGGATTGGATTGGAGACACCGGTCGAAAACCTGAAAAAAAAATTCAATGCAAATATATATATATATATCATCACTAAGGGAGGAATTCCCATACTGAGATCAAAACTAACTAAATGTTCTGGTACAGATATGGTTTCAATATTACATCAAAAGTAGACACAGTATGGACGCAGCCATCTATCATAAGTAGTCTACTGTATCATGAATAATAAAACTCCTCGTAGCCTAGATGGTGGAAACTAGATCTAGGGTCTTGATTTCTGCTTCTCGAACTAGTACGAATCTATCCATGTGATTGATTGTGTTGAATTCCAACATGGTATAAACCACTTGATTACTGGTTAATGATGTGAACCGTTAACAAGTGTGAGAAAAACCACCAATAATGACAATGGCTCTCAAAGTACACCAATACAATCTATGAAGTTTGAATGAATGATTTGCAATCAAATACTCATAGAATTGTTCGATCAAAGGTCAATGATGCAACCTGTCATCGAAGGCAAGAAACCTACCATTAGGGCATGCAGATCCCAAGGTACTGATATGATTCTAGATCAACTTTCTAGATAATGAGCTAATGTCAATAGAAAGTGATCTGTCGCAAGAAAGCCTACGACACGAAACCATTAGATCAAGTTTTGAAGAAATATTCTGCAAGGACTGACTCAGGGATGGTCGACGAGAATGGAGAAAAATGTTTGCAATGAATGGTTTATTGAACTTTCTCTTGAACACATAACGACACTGTAGATGGCTTGGTAACATTTGACCTAAATTTAGCTAATACCCAGAAACTGGCTGAAGATTTTCAATGTGGTTCGATTAACTATTAGACAAAGGATTTCCCAACCCAGGTACAAGTGTGACAAAGTGTCGTGTTCAAGAGTGGCATGTTTCTTTCTAAATAAGGACAAAAAATGGATAGGTTTTTTCCGTCTTTTTCCCCCACCATTATTAGAAACTACCTCTTTATTTTTGTCAAGCTTGAGGAGCATAACATTTTCTTGTTTGTGTAAGCTCATCCTTTGGATGAGTCCATATTAGTATTAAAATCAAACCCTAAGGAGTGGTTCTGTCCTATTGTGATCGACAGGTCCTTTATTGTTAAATTTTAACGAGTCTAGTATAGGAATAACTCAGTGTTTTTTAGTTTTAGGGAGTCAGAACAAAAACATAAGTAAACTCCATGGTTTTTTATTTTTCGTAGATTTACTCCCTCAAGCTCGAAAAAGGATAAAATAATGCAAGAGACAGCTTTATTGACCATTATTAGTCAATGTATACCTTTTTCGTAATTAGTCCAGTTCAATCCGGAAAAGGGGTAAACTTATATTGAATGGATGACTGTTCATTTACTTTAGCGAGTTCGAATAGTTAAGTACTCGACAATATTTTCATATTTTGAGAGTCTGGAAAGGGCTTAAAAGAGGACTCGAGGGTTTCGCTTTTTCATATTTTTATAGAGCCCGAAAAAGTGATAACAATGTACTTGGTGTCAAAATAATTATTTTCACCAAAAATCTTGTATCCTGCACAAAAAACTCAAAATATTACAAATATATTCTTTCAAAAAGTAAAAATATTTAGATTTGACCTTTTGAAAGTTTTTAATAAATAAAATAATAATATTTTATTCGTTAAAAACTATAAAAAGGAGTTCAAATAAGTTGTTTTCACCTTTTGTTTTCATAACAATGCATAGAGAGCTTTTGGCCAAAAACTTCCGAAGCTGATATCAAATGAACCGGCCGTTCATTTCTCGAACTGTTAGAACCACATAATCCACATCATCCTTAGCTACATTTTCATTCATTTCATTTCTTGTTTTAAGCTTTTATTTCATTTTTTAGGAGAAAAATATGTTTCAACATCTTCCCTCAAGGGTGCACGGGTTCTCCATGTGACAACCACGCACCCCGATGATTTTTTAACAAAAAAAGTGTTGGGCCGCTATGGGTTCTATGTGGAGTGCGTGCGGATCGCATTATCTGCACACAAAATTGTGCAGGTGTCGTGAACTTTTTGAAAACTTATATTTCTTCAGAAAAAATGGTTCCAATTTCCTCCAATTGATTTTAATTGTTTAATTTATTGATTTGTATGCCTTTTGACCATGTTGGAATGGCAGGAACGATAACATGATCTCATAAACAACGAAGCATGGATGATCAAGCAACCATGTATGCATTGAAAAATTGTGGGTTGTACAAGTTCTGGTATATTCAGGGAATGAAGGCACAAGTTTGATAATGACTTGGTTTGTGAATGCATGGGACGTACAAGATCAATCTTTCATCATTGGTAACCACTGGCTTGAGAATGAGCCAGCAGACATATACTTCCTTACTGGACTACCTCGGAGAGGGAGAAACATTTCCTTATTTGGTACTAGACAAGGAGGTTTTCCTGCTACTAGCTACAAGGCTCAGTATTGTAGCAATAATGCAGAGTTGAAGGACGGTCGCATAGACATAAAAACCATCTTGCGACTGGAGCTTAAAATCATAGAATTCATAGTGACCAGGTTATGCAGGAGTGTAATTCCTCATGTGGCTACCAAAGCACAAATTCAAACTACAGTTGAGTGTTTCGGAGGGATAGTATTTAACTGGAGTGAGGGGGTGTTGGCTAATATGAAGGGCCAATTGACTAGAGCAAAAAATGGGAAGTTGAAAAACTTTGGATACAGTTCCATTCTCATCTCATTTTCTCTAGAGATAATTCCACTTATTTCTCCTCAACTAATTCCAGTGGATCCTGGAATACCTCAGGAACCTCGTATGGTGCGATGGGTAGCACTAATGGCTCATCATGCTGGCGAGGGTGGTTTAGTATTTCAATTCACTCGAGCTTATTTCATGTGGCTCAGGAATCAGGTCTTCACCATTGAAGACTTTCCTTATGCGGGAATGGATCATAGAGGTGATCCTGAAACATCCTTGCCACGAGGGGAAAAGTGGGATGAGACAGGTTAGTGAACCATTTTGAAGTTTTTAATCTAATTTTTATTTTATTTTTTATCATCTAATACTGACAAAAAAAAAAATTAAATGTATATGTCGGTTCGTTCGACCAATAGTGCTTCGTCGCTTTGATAGTCGAGAGGCACAACCCGTAGAACCTCCACGGGATGATGCAGCAGATATCCTGGCAGAGATGGAGCACAACCTTGAGAGGTTGACCATTGATATTCTTGAGACAAGAACCGTTGATATCCCTCTCAAACTCCAGAGACACGTGATTGGTGTTCCAGGTCCACTCAGGAGATTTCTGTGTAAGGTGGCGTGTGATATAGTTTGTAATCATGACCATAATCATGGATAGCTAATGGTCTGTGTAGATCGACATTCTGTTTTTTGTATCTGTATCTTTTAGATCATAAGGTGTTTCAACCTATGATCATAGATGATGTAATATTTTTTGGACACAAACTTATCTATCCTAATGATATTACTACTTTCGTTCTCTAGGTATCTTGTTCAACATGGATTGAATGTTGTTTTTATTTACTTTGTTAATGTTGCAGATGTCTATTTAAAACTCGATTAGCTAATGCATCAGCCAATGTGTTTAAATTTCTTGAAATATGTTGATATTCAATATAATCAAATTATTGTTCCAAGAGACGAACCATCAAAAATAATCATAACAACACTGGGTTTCTAATAGCATAAACTCTATTTAAATGTAATACAATGAGTTGCAAATCCAACCTAATGATTAAACGTCGAATACCAAATGTAATTGCATCAGATAATAACTCAATGACTGTGCTATATTCTGCAATATTGTTTTTTTTTTTACCAAGGCATATCCCATGAATAGAAACTAACTCATCGGTGGGTGAATACATAACCCAAGCCGCATAAGAGATTTTATGTGTACTACGACAAGCGCCATCAGCAAAACCAATGTATGTTTGAAGGGATGTCGACATATGCAATATCAAGAGTAATCAATATAAGCACCGATAGTAGTAAAAGCAAAAACTAATCTAGGTACACTTTTCTAATCTAAGGCACATTGTTCTAAAATGTAACTATTGTACGAGAGAGATCTTCACACGAAAATTCAAGCATAATATCTCTTAAGATAAAGACCATTTCTAGGTTTATCTAAAGAGACCCCATCATAATCAATTAATTCATAGGCTCCTTTCGCAAGCACACGCTTGACAATATAGGGACCATGCCACATCGGTTCGAATTTACTAGCGCCTAGCTTGATCATATACTAAAACTAGGTCACCTTATGAATTAATGTGAGGGTTAAAACTTTGATCATATTGAGCTTTCACATGTTTCTTCTAAGCTTCGGAAGCCAATGCAGTGGTGAGTCAAGTCTCATGTAATTGTGCTAAGTATATAAAGTGTTTCTCCTCTTCAAAGGTAGTTGGTAACAACTCAATGGCTAATTTGAGTGACGGTATTTCACATTCAATGGGTAACTCGGCTTCTAAACCATAGACACGTTGAAAAGGAATGAACCCTCTAACATTTTTTGCAAAGGTATGGTATGCCCATAATGCCGAAAAAAGCATGGTATGCCAGTTAGATTTATGAGTCCCGACAATTCGTTTAATGATGTTGGTTAAAACCTTGTTTTTGGCCTCAACTTGACCATTAGCCTGTGGGTAATATGGAGTAGAATTATCATGGCGTAGGCCAAGTTGATCAGAAAGTTCGGTCATTATAATATTTTGAAAATGGCTCCCATGGTCCGTAATAATAGCTTGAGGGACACCGAATCGAGCAATCACATGATTGAATATGAAAATAGCTGCATTTTTTCCATCAGTCGTGAATGTAGGCATCACCTCGGCCCATTTGGTAAAGTAATCTACGACGAGAATAATATACCCATGCCCTCCAACCGAGTGAGGGTTAGATGTAGTGAAATCGACACCCATTTCACAAAAGGACCGATAGAAATGATTGGGTGAAGAGGAGCTGGAGGTGCACACATCTTTCGATCAAAAATTTGGTAGTTGTGGAATTTTCAGACCGTAATGATACAATCTTTGAATAAATATGACCAAAAATAACCAGCATGCAATATCTTTTGGGCTATGGAAAATCCAGACATATGACCACCACATGCTCTAGAGTGGCAATCATTCAAAACCCTTTTAGCCTCTTCGTGAGTTATATAACGTCGAAAAATAGAATTTGCACCATGACGATAAAGAGTGTCTCCAAAAATATTGTATTGTTGAAATTGGTATTAGATTCTCTATCGATCTGATCGTGAAAGATCTGGGAAAAAGGTTTGGGTTTGAAGATATATAATGATATCTCCATACCAGGGGTCTAAAGTACTGATTAGAAACAGAGATTCATCCGCGATAGGATTCTTTGCCACTGTTTCAGACTCAGTATTTGGAAAGTCATATATAAGTTCAGTAAACACTAGTGATTTCTTTGATTTGAACTTCTCGAAATCCAAATCAAACTCTTGCAGGATGACAATCCATTTGGAGTATTTTCCCCCGAGAAACTGTTTTGTCAATATGTACATCATCGGGTTGCAATTAGATATCATTGTTGTTTTACATAACAATATATGACGGAATCGTTGGACAGCTTGAACTGCCTCCAAGGCCAATTTCTCCACATGTGAATATTTGATTTCCGTCGAGTTGAGATTCCGACTTAGGTAATAGATCACATTTTCGTTGTGATATTCATCCTCCTTAACCAAAATCATTCCAATCGTGGAATCAGAGGCAGCTAAGTATAAAAAGTAATCCTCGTGGTAATTGGGTAGATGCAATAACGGTGCATGGGTCAACACATTTTTAAGTGCATCAAAATATTTATCGACAATATCATCCCAAATAAAAGGAACACTTTCTTTCAACAACCGGGTAAAACCTTTTGTTAACTCAACATAGCTCGGGATAAATCTACATAAAAAAAAATTATTTCCCCTGCAAACTTTTGAGTTGGCAAAGAGTGGAAGGAGGAGGTAAATTGATGATAGCCTCGACCTTCTATGGATCGACACGAATGCCATATTTTGAAACGATGAACCCAAGTAATCGTTTTGATTGTACACAAAAAACACATTTTTGCGAATGCAAACGAATTTTGTAATGCCTACATCTCGGGAAGATAGCTCGTAAGTGTATAGGATGATCTTCTCTGCATAAAGAATGAGCATGTAAGTCATCCAAATAAGGTTGCACAATATGTTTGATATCATGAAAATTATAAGACATAGATCTTTGAAAAGTTGCACCAGCATTTTTTAGTCCAAAAGGTAGCTTGCAATAATCAAATGTGCCCCAAGGACATATAAACATTGTTTTAGGTTGAACAGCAGGGAGTATGTTGATTTGATTGTAGCCAGAAAAACCATCCATAAACGAGAATATTTCATTTCCGGCACAATCATCAATAATTTGGTCAATATAAGGCATAGGATATTTGTCTTTTGGACACAACTTATTGATGTCCCGATAATCAACACATAATCTTATAGTCCCTTGTTTCTTCGTAACGGGAACTATGTTAGATACCCAATCTGTCAAAGGAATAGGATAAATAAATCCTACTCGTAATAGCTTCTCAAATTCACCTTTGATTGTTGCATCTTTCCATGGATGTATTGGACGTAATCTCTGTCTAATAGGCTTATCATTTGGGTATGTCTTAATTTCATGAATTACAATCTTAGGATCAATACCTGGCATCTCTTCATAAGACTAGGAAAAAATATCTCGGAATTCTTGAAATAGGGATTTCTAAGTGTTAATATCTTCCATCGAACAAGAAGCACCTATATGAATGTTTTCAATAATTCCAGGTTTAATCGATATGTCAATAGGAACTGTTGAAGAAATATTTCCCAAATTTGTCTCAGAATACGAATGTGTAATCAATGTGGGATTTTGTGGTTCCTTGACATAATCAATTTAAATAGATGAAAAATCATTTTCAAGCTTATAAAGATCAAGAAAAAAATAAGATCTATGATGTAGATCATCCAATGGTAATTCATCTAATGAAAAAATTTCCTAAATACTTTCATCAGTTTCTAATACATGTTGAAAGGGATTCAAAAATGGTGTCAAGTTTGAGCTCGATAGAGAAGATGATTCTTCGTTGATCACATTCATTTGATCAGGAATAGTTGATGGGGTGTCAGAATATGATTGTACTGCTACATATTTTGATTCAAAAGGACTCAAATTCATCTCGCCATTGAAAGAGTCCAATTCTGATTCTAAAGGCACGGTCCATGTGTCATTGAAATGGTATTGTGCTTGATGAGATCATATTGATATTGGAAATTTTTCACGGTACGTTGGGTGGGGGTATAGTGAAAGGTCCCATGAGAGCAGAATATTTCATTATTCCTACACCAACATCTTCATATGGGATAAGCGATTTTCCAATATGTTGAATGCTATCTGTAGAAGTAGGGTCTGATGAAAAGTATGACAACTGGTCGTTTTTAACAATCTTTCCTTTGTGAGGAAACATGATTACCCAAAATACTGATGAAACAATAGCATTCATGGCGTAAGACCAACTACGACCTAAAATAAGGTTGTAATCAAGAGGAGCATCAACAAATTCCACCTCTAGATTAATGGTTTTTCCTTCTACTCTTATAGGCAGATCCTAGAGTATTCCATATGGATGAAATCCTCTTCCATCAAAGGCTTTAAGGATAGTTGGTGATTGGTTGAGTGCTAGAGAACCAAGGGTTTTCAAAAAATGTAATGAAATTATACAAATAGATTCCCCCTCATCAATTACAGTACGAAAAAATCATCTTGATTTGGCTAATAAGAGAATCTGAAAATCCATCTGATGAGGGAGTCTAGGTACAAAATTTTCGAGATCAAAGATCATTAGGTTTGAGTCTTGAGGATCAATAGCTCTGATAGCTGATAATAGTAATTTCCTTTGTGCTAGACATGACTGTAGCACTTCTAAGGCCGACATTGTTGAAGGGGATATCATCATATCTTCAACAATGTTATAATTATGAGCAGCTCTCGCATGTGGATTAAAAGCTGACTTTCGAAGTACACCTTTATCAGGTGGTTTAATCACTAAATTAGGGTTAGGTTTCTTGATTTGAAGTGGTTCAAAAACTAAAGGAGGTATGGCTTGAATTTGACTAGAAGTTTCAAACTCTTTAGCACTTATAGGACTCTTAGTTACATAGTCTTGAGATCGTGTTGTAACCATGACCTAAGACATCATTAAAATATCTACCAATGAATTGGAAGAAGATTCGAGCATTTTACCATCTTGAGTGGGAAAAGGATCCATCAAGACAGTAGGTGTGGGTGAACCTTTGATAAATTTGGGTACCTCTGACCAATGTGGACACTCTTTAGTATAGTGAAACTCGTCACAGATAAGATAAGGATAACAAGGTTTCCACTTTTCATCAGTTGGTTCGTTTTTTTCTGTTTTCTCTTTAGGAGATGTATTTTGTTTATTCTTATTCTTTCTTTTCTTCTTATTTCCATTTTTAGCTTTAGTCCTGGATGAATCTACAACATGAATGTCGGCGGAAGTTTCAAGGAAAGAATCTCCTTTAGGTGAATATGGTAAAGTTATTATGGGAGAAGTAGGTTTGGATGACTTATTCTTACTCTTTGTAGCACTAAATGTACCAATTAAACCATCTGAAGAATGAGAACCAGAAGGAGTTGCAGTAATTTGACCTGGGCATGGCAAGTCAAGAATTTTTTCATATAAAGTACCAGACTATGTATATACAAGGTCTAAGTATTGTGCTTGAGCTATGACTTGTTCTTTTGTAACAACACCTCCCTTAGCTACGTCTTCAGTGATCTTTGGAAGTAGTGATTTGATGAACCATTCTACCAATATTTGATCCAGAATAAAAACTTTCGCTAAACTTAATCTACGTCTCCATTCATGTATGTGATCTGAAATGTATGTAGACGTACTCTATTTTAATGAAGTTAAGAGTTATGTGCCATTGTCATAACGGATTGGAAACTGAAAGTCAGTTAGGAAATTTGTTGCTAACGCGTTCAAATTATTGAAAGAGCCACGTGGTAGTTCAATATACCACTTTGCAGCTAAGCCTATCAATATTCTTTGAAAATGTCTCAATCAAATAGAATCATCAATTAAATAGTTGGATATGCACCAAAGATGATAATTCATCACATGATTTGAGGGGTATTCTCTTGATTTTCCTTCAAACTTAGATATGTCACTGGGCAACTTATTTCGCATTGGCAGCCAAAATGGAAGATAATAAATTAGATCATTCGTGAGGCGTGAAAATTCTGGAAAGTTTAAAGTTGAAATGAATGGTAACCGACGGTTAGGATCTTGTTGAGAAAACTGATAACCTTGAGGAACGATACCAGTACCCGAAGGAGGATATCCAAGATATCCTAGAATAGCCTGTGCATATGGGATTGGAATACCTCCGGGGTACCTAGGGTTAGCCATACCAAACTGAGGTTGAGCTAGTATTTGATATGTATAACCAGGGTATGGTTGACCTTGGTAGACTATATTTTGTCCTCTTGGTCCATATTGAAACTACCCTTGAAATGGTTGATTCAAAAACTAACCTACAAAAGGTTGGCTTGTTGGATTTGTAGCTGCACCAGGTTATCCAATAGAGGTTTACATAGTATATTGAACCAGAGGTCCAGTTTGATGAGCAGTGACTTAGGGGATTGTCTACGTCGATGTCATTGTTTGAAGGGTTGTAGCAACAAGGACTTGGGAAACTCTAGGGATATGTGTACTTGGTTTTTGAACAAAATCTTGCACGGCAGAATGGACGGGAGTTCTCGGGGTACTCAGACTAGCTTGCTAGCTACTAGGTAAAGATACCTGAGGTACAATTTAAAGTGTAGGTTGGGCAGGTTGTTGGATTTGGGTATAACCAAATTGACCAGTTGTCTGACCAGGTTGATTATAAGGTATTTTTACAGTAGGTTGTGAATTATTTTGGTTCAACGACAGGTTCCACACTGTATTAATGTCAGGATAAGGAGCTCCCATTAGAGGTTGCGGTGTGTAAGTTTGACCATAACCAGTTTGAGGTATTGGAACATAAGTTTGATAATTTTCCAGATAATTTCCAGTAAAGGGTTGGCCTCCTTGCAAGGACGGTTTTTGTTGATAGAATTGATGCCCTTGAGGAGACAGTTTTCCTTGAAAAGGTTGTGGCCCTGGTATAGAGTACTGCCCTTGAACAGATTGTCCTTGAATAGGTTGTCCTTGAGGAGTATATTTCCCCCCAGGCGGTAAATTTCTACCTTGAGGGTCAGGTGAAGGAATATTTCCAAACATCATATAGACTTGTTTCATCGTCAAATTTTCGACATCAAATTAATTAAGACTAATTGATTGTGTAAGTTTTTCAGAAGAGGGAGATGCTCCTGAGAAAGTACCAGAGAGCGACTAGTATCCAGTAGGAACTAATGGACCACCCTACAAAAAACTTTATGGCGATGAAGAAAACATGGATGACTCACCTGACATAATTGATGAAGACATGTAACTACCTCTGGGTATAGAGTAAAAAGGAATGCGACGTGGTGAATAATTGAGACTAGTATTATGTAGAAATTTGGTTAACTAATGATACCAAGGGTCCAGTTTAAAGGGACTGTAAGGGTAAACATGTTCTCTATACCTTATATCTAAAGATTCTTGACACAAAGGAATTGAGATCTATTCTTCTGTGTCAGTAATATCTTCGATACTAATCAGGCCATGAGGAAGGTTCTCAGTAATTTGAAGCTTCACTCAAGGTGAACAAGGATGACCAGGGGTTTGGGCTATGAACTCCGAAGTTGACTTAGATGAAGTAGATTCAGTTTCAGGCTCAGATATTTCAGGTTCAATAAGTGGAGTATCTGATAATTCACCAGTTACATACTCAATTGTGATTAATTTTGAAATTTATGGTTGTTCTTGATTTCTTCCTATTGTCTGCGGTTGATTTAATTCGTAATTGGGATGTATTATTACTGATTTTTCCTCTTGTTTAGTAGATCTAGTTCCCAATTGTTGACCTCTTTCATATTTAAGCTTTTCTAGTTGACTTGGTGTATACTCAGGGGGTTTCCCCTGCATTCTACAAGAGTTCTCGGTAATTCAGCCATCGTTAATGTTTAACACATGAAATCAAAAAAATAGGCCTAAGGTCGCTAAGAAAACAAGTAATTTGAACACACTCCTAAAAAATCTAGGAGACAAACCACACACAAACAGTATGTTTCCACACTAAAAACACTAGTTGGTGATGAAATCCAACGTCGTAGAAGTTTAGTGTGGAAAACTTGGCGGTTGGAACAGTTACCCAGACAACCTACTTAATGAACAGCTTGGTGCAAGTCCCTCCACTTATGCCATCTCGAAGTGAATAGTACCCTCCAGAAAGTCCAAGTGAGTCTATCGGACGTCTGCTCCAAGTACAGTGGGACCTTCCCACCACCGTCACCTAAGAAAAATCCTAAATATTATGGCCAATAAGGTCACCAACGGAGACAAATGCACCTAGGGGAACAGTTATGATATGATATACACGTAAGGGCAAAGTATCAAGCTCAATCCCCTTGCAGGCTCCTCGACATGGTAAATCTGAGGTTTGCCAACAAGTGACCCCAGGCTCCTCGACAATGGTTAATCTGAGGTTTACCATTTGTATTACTGCACATCTTCTCTCTTTTCCAATGAGATAGGTAATATTACCTCACTAGGTCTGACATGATCTCGTGCTTGACTCTTTTAAGAAGAGCTTCCCATAGTACAAATGCAACAATTGGATTCCCCTACTGCAAGATTATACTTGTTTGTTTAAGCTGCTTTGGAATGTTTATTACAACCTATTCCAAAACACTAGCCTAAGCTATGTTGGTGGAATGAGCCATAGAAAATTTAAAAAATATCTAGATTGATTTTATTAGGCGTTGTATCAATTTGGCTATTATTTAACACAAAGGGTATGGAGTTGAAACTTTGATGATGTTGTGACCTGATGCAAAATACTATGAATGCATCTATATGAGAAATGCAACTCTTTCTTTTCAATGAATCTTATTTAAGAGAAACTTGAGAGATTTATCGATTTTAAAACACAAACTTTTTCATCCATAAACAAAATCTTTTTTGAAAAGAAGACAATTTCGTCAAGAACTAAATTTGCAAGAATTATCAATTTCTCTTTTGAATGAAATTCCTTGAACTATTCCAAGCACCTCTTTATCGACTACTGTTTTTCCAAAGATGTCTGGGCTTACATTCTCCAGGATCTCCAGATTGCCCCTCCGGATTATGACTCTGTTGCTCAGCTTTTTGCCTCTTGGAGCAACCGATATCCTCACAAAATTCTCACCAAATCCCTTTGGAACAAAATATGGATCGCCATACCCAAATATGTATGTTGGAAAATCTGGCTGACCCGAAATGATCAGATTTTCAAAGAAACCTCTTGTTCTCCCTTGAAAGTTGCAACTAAAGCAAAATCTTTACTCCTTGAAGCTTCCCAGCAAACTTACTTTAAAGAAGACCTCTCCCTCCTCCCTGAAGAAAAGAGATGGCTGGATTCTCTTACCCCTCTCCCTCGAAACTTCCTGCTAGTCCCCCCCTCTGCTCAACCCGACTGGAAAAAACGTGACTCTGATAGTATCTTTCAAGATTTGTGGAGGCACCAACACCTAACCACGATCTTATTTGACGGTGCTTCTAAAGGGAACCCCGGGGCAGCTGGAGCTGGGGGTATAATATACTCTCAGAATGGCACAAGAAGAGACTGCTTCTGCTGGGGCATAGGGCAGAAAACTAACAATCAAGCAGAGGCTCTCGCTCTTCTCAAAGCTTGCCAAATTGCGCGGGAAAGAGGCATCAAAGATTTCCAAGCATTTGGAGATTCAGAAATCCTAATCAAAAATCTCAATACTGAGGAAGAGTTTAACAATGCAAGTATCAACAAAATTCTCAGCCGCTTGAAGCAAATCCTCCTTGACTTCGACACCTTCAAATTCTACCACATCCTAAGAAATTCGAACAGCGAATCTGACCTCATGGCAAATAAAGGATGCACTCTCCAGAAGGGACAGCTCAAAATCAATGATGAAATATCATATCATTTTTGCTTTTCTTGACAGAATTGTAATTCATACAAGCTCAAGTTTGAGGAAAAAGAGAACTGTATCCATGGCTGTTTAGGCTCTTGCCCAGCCATCGATCTCCAAAGAAATAAAAAATCATACCCGTTACAATTAAAAAAAAAAACATCCTTGAACTATCAAATCAAAAACTACAATTCAACAAACAATCAATTACCAAAAGAAAACAATCTCTAAAAAACTCTAAAAATTATAAATTTCAAAATCAAAAGCAAAATTCTAATTCTGAAGTCTATCTAGAATGTTTGAGGATGATTTCTCTTATTGTGATCAGACTAAGAAAGTTTCCACTTATCTCGGCAGAAATAAAATCATCCAAGAGTGCTTTGGTGTTGAATCAGGCTTCAGTAAGTTAGAAGCTCTTCCGTCGTTCGCAAATGAATAGGGAACAAATATTCATAAAAGTAACATTTGCAACAATCTTGATGGCTCAAAAAAAACAAAATCATAAAACCAGTAAGATGTGGCAAATGAAGGTATATTTCACACAGAGCAGCAATAAACCAGGGAAAATTCTCACTTATAAAATGCAAATAGGATGATAAATCACACAAAACTCAAAATTTGTTGAAAATGAGTTCTCAAACAAGATTTGAAAAATAAGATGGATCAGGGAAAATTTGAAGAATAAGGTTATCTGGCTCTAAAAAAGAGAAATTTATTTTTTTCAAAAATTTCCAGGGGGAGCGTAGCTTACAATGGAATACAGTGCGCATGCACACTGGATTGAACTAAAATTTGCACAGGTTGCTACACTGTTTTCTATATATAACTGCGTAGGCAAGGAAAAACTTGGAAAAAATAAATGACAAACTTTTTTTGGGGGGATTTTTAACATCTATCTACCCAACCAGACTTAGAGAAGTCAAAATCAGAAAACTAAAAATTTCAAACTTAATACAAACAAAGAAACCTAAACTTTGGTCTGTGAAACCAAAGATTTTGGGTTCGATCCCCAGTATGGTCGCAAATTTGTTACGTGGATTAATCCCTCTTGCGGACAAGAGCGATCTCCCTAGTACTCCGGCGAGTAACTAGAAACAAAGATCCATTTGAATACCTTTTCCTCTAGACTAATTGCATTTCAAGATTATGATAATAGTAAAGTAGAGAGGACATGCTCCTACCTTGAGATCCAAACTTTTGATGTAGCCCTTTGTCCCGTCGCTCCGAGGTAGTTCTCCAATAAGTATAACCTGCAATCAAAGACAAGGCAAATAATCAAAGCATCTGCAACATATAATAATCAAAAAATACTAATCCAACTTAGTGATAAAGGAGTCAAAGTATTGACATTATTCCAATAAACATAGAAACAAAGCAATGAGAAAAGAGATCCATATGTATTATCTTGAATATAAAGAGTAATCTTACAACTTGATGCCTTGATGTTGTACAGATTTCTCCCGGGGTCCTACAAAATCGTTCACCTTCAATCTGATAAGCCTTCCTCTCTTAGAATACCAGCATGAAGTTATGGACACAAAGGTGTGATCTTCCTTATGTCAAAAAAAACTTACTAGTGTATAAAGTATGCACTCTATGAACTCTCTTCAGCTTAGAAACTATATAGATTAGTCTCTAATCACATTGGTATCTACATGTGGCTACCCTTCAACCTGAAACTTGAGCTCAATTTATAGGGAAATGGAGGTAGTTTCAATGCCATGAAGAGGGGGATGGATTCCTCTCATGAAGGAATTTTAGTTCCATGGACCAAGGGATAAGCTCCATGAGTGGAGGGATAAAGCTTGAACTGATCGCGACTCTAGAAGCTTCCAGTTGGGAGAATATTCGACCAACTAGGCTTCTAGAATTTAATTTTTTCTTTTACTTGATTTTCACAGAGGTGCGTAGGTTTTAGTGGAAAAAAGTGCAGAATTAGTTGCAGTTAATGGACAGAACATCAATGCATGTGCAGGGAGGGGCTAGAAAAATCGCACAGGTAGACTTTTAGGGTTTTACAGAGATTTTCTCTAATTTCCAAGACTTGATTCAGGAACATGAGTGATTTTGACCTCTAAGGGAACATGATATGGATGGTGATAGACCCATACGAACAGTGAAATTTCATGGTGACAGAATGACGTGTAATAAACCCTCATCTATTTACTGACAAATAAAGAGCTTTTGGAGGTCCAAAATCTTCCAGGGGGGGGGAATGATATGGTGGATCAAATTTATGCTCAAGATTCAAAAATTTTAGAATGGCATGGAACCTAAACCATCACGTAGATCTCGTCATTCGAAATCTAGTGCAACTCATTTCATGAAAACCCGACTACGTATGCTCCTGTAATCACGTTTTGTTCATTTTTGTAAACAACAAAAAATTTTGTGTTTGGGTGCAGGGATGCACAGTTAGCAATCCATACTTCTGACTGGACCCTAACCATACATGTTAATTGTGTCCCTCTGGCATATGGCAGCTTGCCACTTGTAAATTAATTATTGGTTCGTGATTGGTTATTTTATTTTTTTTGTAGTGGTCCAATGAGGGAGCGCCACGTAGGCGAATTAGTGGTTGCCACGTGGTATCCACTCACTAGTCCAAAATTTTTGTAAGGGACCAGGCTGGACCCTGGGGAGTCAAACACACGACCTTTGAACAAGCAGCAACAACCTCTAACCATCTCTTCTATCAATATTTCTTAACCTATATGTGTTCCATGCCTATTTAAGGTTTGTTGTTTCGGCTATTAGGGGTTGGGACCAGGGTTAACCCTCGACCCCGGTTCACAAACCAAGGTTAGGGGTTAACCCCGGGCCACTTATATGAAATATGTTCTAAACCAAACCACATTTTAACTAAAATTTGTGACATATCACTTGGCGGAGCTTTATGAACCACAAATCCCAAACCATATTAATAACCCAAAGTTCAATAACCAACGTTGATGTGGAACCGTATTGCTAGCAGTTGATTAAAATGATTTTCACATGACAGTTGGCTAGCACTTGATGCTGAGGTTTAGAGCGACGTATTTAACTGGCGGTCAAGGTTTTGTTAACAGTCTTCAACATGTTCAAATGCGGGGTTTGGTAACCTGCCAACAATGATTATGCGGTGATTTAACCACGACGGTTTGAGCATTCACATTGTTCGATCTATTCCAACATTTTATGCCACAACGTCGAACCACAGTCAGAAAACTGACGGGAAATTTCACGGAATCAACGGCTAGTTTAATGCCACTTTGCGTGTTTTTAGTCAGATAGGGGTAGACTCAGGAAGATTAACTAGGCGACATTTTACACCTGGCACGGGGTAAATTTTAATGGCCGAAGTGTCCTCAGACACGTAATTTTATTAATCAAGAAAACAATTACATTGGCATTATGCAAGAGTTTACACCCGAACAACAAAAACACTCTTTCAATGAGCTATTTATAAGCTCAATGTCCTAACTTCCATTAATTATGGATCACTTATTAAATAACAAGTGTCCACTTACATTAAATGACCTCCTAGCTATTATACTGACTTTATTCCTAACTTAGAGCCTAGGAAACGACTCTTTTCTAGAGTCCTATTTTTAATAACAAAATTCTATTTCTAAGTATCTCAAAAATTTATTAAATATTCTAAAATAATAATTATTAATTTAATATCTTAAATTAATAATTATTTTATTCAAACTTTATATCCTATGATAATATTTATTTTTGGATCATCTAACATTCCCCCCTATGATCCAAATTTACATTACAACAGATACCAAGTTCATCCCTAAACTTAGTAAATTTTATTCTGCTAAGAGGTTTCATGAAAATGTCGGAGGTCTGATCTTCTGAAGGGAAATGCACTGGCTTGATGACATCCTTTGCAATGAGAGATCTGATATGATGATACTTGGTGTCCACATGCTTTGTCTTTGAATGGAAAACTGGATTCTTGGCAAGCTTTATTGCTGACTGATTGTCGATGAATAACGAAGTAGCTTCTGCTAGAGGAATTCCCAAGTCCTGTAAAACTCGACGTAACCAAACAATCTCACATGCTGCTTCCCATGCTGAAATGCACTTTGCTTCTGTTGAAGAAGTGGCCACTGTAGTTTGCTTCTTGCAACTCCAGGAAACTGCAACTAACCCCATGTTCATTAAGTAACCTAAGGTTGATGCCCTGTCATCAATACTGCCAGCAAATTCGGCATCTGAAAATCCACCAAGTACAAAATTTTTAGTATTTTTGTAAAGAAGACCAAAATCTTTTGTTCCTTGGATATATCGAAGAACTCTTTTGGCTACATTTCAGTGGCTATCTAGTGGTTCCTACATAAAACGTGAAAGAATACTGACTGCATAAGATAGATCAGAACGAGTGGTTGTCAAATAAATCAAGCTGCCAATCAACTGTCTGTAAGTAGTGTTGTCCACCTTTTCCCCCCTTCAAATTTTGAAAGTTTTAAGTTTTTTTCCATAGGGGTAAGGACAGGCTTACAATCCTACATTCCAAATCGCTGAAGAATTTCTGCTGCATATTTACTCTAAGAAATGAATATCTAATGTGGACGATGGAATACTTCAACTCCAAGATAGTAGTGAAGTAGTCCCAAATTTGTCATCTTAAAACCTGCATGTAACTCCTTTTCCACCTGTTCAATGTGATCATCATTATTGCCTGTGATGATCAAATCATCGACATACATAATCAAAATCACCAGATTTTTACCTTTTTGGCGTACATACAAGGTATCATCAGATTCACTACGATGAAAACTAAATTTGCGAAGGTATTCATCCATTTGGCATACCAAGCTCGGGGAGCTTTTTTTAACCCATATAAAGCCTTTATCAGTTTGCAGACTTTATGTTCTTGTCCCTCAATTTCAAAACCTTTTGGTTGAGTCAAGTAGACTTCTTCCTGTAAATCTTCGTTGAGAAAAGCACTTTTGACATCCATCTGATGAACTTTCCACCCTTGTTGAGCTGCTAAGGAAAGTGTGAGGTGGATGGTGTTCCATTTAGTGGTAGGAGCAAACGTTTCCTCATAATCGATCCCTTCCTGCTGCGCAAAACCTTTAGCAACAAGTCTTGCTTTATACTTTTCAATATCACCATTTTTCTTGTTCTTAATTCGATAAACCCATTTGCATCCAATAGGTTTAACATTCTGAGGACAATCAACAAGTTTCCAAGTGTTGTTGTCTTGAACTGCCTGATATTCATCAACCATTGCTTGTTTCCATGCTTTATGTTTTACTGCCTCTTGATAAGAAGAAGGTTCAGTAAACTCATTTGCTATCAAAGCAAAATTGTCTTCATTTTGCTTCGATCCCCTGGTTCCTGTTTTGTTTTGTTCATTAGGCCTTACATCTTTCAAAAGTTGAACCGCCCATTTCGGAAACTGATGCTCACTGGTTTGGGCTTGTGAAAAATCACCATCATTAAAAAGAGGTTTGATGTAAACTGATTTTTGTTGAGCAATAGCAGGTTCTGGGGGCAGAGAGTCATTATCAGAAGAACTGCTGCTGCTAGGAGAGTTGGATGAACTACTAGAAGACCTGGATGGAGCTAGTGAAGAAGACGGACTGGATGAATCATCTTCAGATGAAGGAAATTCAAGTTCATACCAACTTGGTGAATTTTGTTGACTTTGTAAATTTCCATGTCTTTTATCATTTTTTGTTTCTAACTTTTGAAGAAGACTTTCAACTTCTTCAGCACTCTTACTCTCAGTTTCATCAAAAATCACATCTCTGCTTACAATAAATTTCCCATTCGACAAAAGTCGGTACCCTTTCTTCTCATCATAATACCCGATCATTGTGCACTTTAAGCTTCGTGCATCAAGCTTAGTTCGTTTTTCCTTAGGAACTAAGGCATAACAAATGGATCTGAAAACTCTGAGATGCTTAACCCGTGGTTTGAATCCAAACCATGCTTCATAGGGTGTGATTCCATCTAAAGAAGTTGTGGGAGATACGTTTCTTAAATAGACAGCGGTATGAACTGCTTCAGCCCAATATGAAGGAGTTAACTTTTTGAAAGTTAACATAGATCGCGCCATTCCTAACAATGTACGATTCATTCGTTCTACTACCCCATTTTGCTGCGGAGTGTAGACATTGGTAAGATGTCGTTTTATGCCATTTTCCATGCAATACTTTTTGAATTCATTTGAAGTGAATTCTCCATCGTTGTTAGTTCTAAGAGTGCCAATATTCTCCTTTACTTCATTTCAATAAGCTTATGAAAAGTTTTAAACTTTTCAAAGGCTTCTGACTTTTGCTTCAAGAAATAAACCCATGTCATCCTGCTAAAATCGTTAATAAAAAGTAAAAAATATCTGCAACTTCCAAGTGAATTTGGGAAGGGTTCACAAATATCACTGTGAACCAACTACAAATGTCTGTCTGCTCGCCAGGAACTAGTGGGAAAAGTCTCTCGATGTTGCTTTCCAAAAATGCAAGATTCACACTTTGCATTTTCCTTTTTGAAGGTTGGAAGTCCTTTACCCATGCCATGTTTTTGTAACTGAGAGAGACTGTCAAAGTTGATATGGCCATATCTGACATGCCATAATCTGATTGGTGAAATATCTGTACTTGCTGCGCCTGTAAAGTCAGAATGTCTTGGAATAACTATCCCTTTCATCCTTAACAGTTTTCCATCTTCATAACCTGTCATTACTGTTTTCATGTTTTGTTTAACTGATTTGATTTTAACTGAGCCATCTTGCATAATCACTTTGTGCCCTGCTTGTCGAATTGCTACTAAGGACAACAAATTTTGCTTGAATTTTGGGACATACCATACATTAGAAATCATTCTTTCTCCAATGCCTGGTAAAAAAACTTTAACTACACCTTTGCCTGAAGGAGTATGTTTGGTTTTTTCAGCAAGATAAATTGAATTCAAATGACATTCTTTGACACTCCAGAAGAAGTCTCGTCGAAATGTCATATGTTGAGTGGCGCCTGTATCAAGAATCCATGCATCTTCATAATCACTGCGGAGAAAGCTTGAAAACTGTAAAGTTGTTGCTTCCGTGTTTGTGAAAACATATTCGGAACTATCAGGATCATCTTCATCATTTGCAAAATGTGTTGAGTTTGAATGAAACTTAGAAATTTTATCAATAGAATTTCTACAATCTGTTGCATAATGACCAACTCTATTAAATTGCCTGCAAACAATTTGACTCAAATCGGTGCCTCTTCCTTGAGACTGACCTCTACCTTGAGACTGTCCTCGACCTCTGCTTTGTCCTTTGTTTTGAGATTGTCCTCTCCCTGGATTCTGTCCTGTGCCTTGCTGATATCCTCTGTTTTGATTTTTGCCTCTGCCTTGAGAATTGTTTCTGCCTAAATTGGAGCCTTTTTTGGAGTTTTTTCCTCTGTGTTGACTGCGACCACAACCTTGCGCTACTTGATTTTGATTAAAATTACCTTTTCCTTTGTTTCTGGAATTTTTAGCTGAGGAGTTGCTAGAACTGGCTTCGGTGAGGAAGACATCTTCCCCAATCTGCTTCTTCTTCTCGAAATTTTTATTATGTTGTGCTAACATGTCACTCATTTCATCAAATTTGATCTTTCTAACTTGCCAGTGACTTGCAAATTTTCCAAAAAATGAGTTAATGTACTTAATGTACTCAAGGACATTGCCACCTTCAGTTAATTTCGATTGAAGAAATTTTAATTGAAGATCAACCTTCTTTGATTGAAGATCAACCTCCTTGTAGGGAGTAACTTTGAAAAGAAAACAAAATTCTTTAACAAACGTTTAGGATAGAAATCTTGGAGTCTTGCCCTCAACCATAGCGACACGACACTCACGCTCAAATCAGATGAAGAAGGAAATTTTGGTATATTTTTGTATATGAAAAATACTGAAGAAATTAAGAGGAAATTTTAAAAATAAATGTGAAGTATTAATACGAATTATTACCTGAGAAGAGTTCAGAATGTTAGTCATCAGTATTTTTCATTATCTTTATATGACTATAGGATGTTTATAGATTTTTGAAAACAATATTCCTTGGATATCTTGAGTTTCAGAAATCTCACTGCCTTCATTATCCTTATAAAACTATTTTCACTTTTCCTCAGTTGGTCTTCAAATAAGCCACCCTATTTCTCCTAAAAGACTCATCATCGGCTTATACCTCTCATTTTCATCCTCCTTCCCTGCCTATGACCTCATTGCCCTATTTTCCCTATCAATGGACTCCATCCTTCCCTCTAGGGTATCCTATAGCTAACTCATTCCCATGTCCCTTTGGGCATAATAACCTATAACAATACTTTGTTCTCACTTGAAAATCTCCAAGCCAAATCTTAATCAAATTCAGGTCAAAGGACCCTCCCTTTAGGTCATTAGGATTTTACATTGTTTAAGGTTACATTGGATGTTTCAAGCACTGCTTTTCCTTTGCTAGAATCTAGCTCAGATGTAATAGAATGTCAAGACATGGTCATTCAATAAGGACCTAAAATTTCCAAAGAAGTTTGTCTTATCAGTTCAGAACCTGCAAATGAGGAAAATGGACAAATTCTAGCACTCCTGCAGGAGTGTTGGAAGATTTATCAGCAGAAAGTACTAATGAGGTAGACTATCTATTCCTGAATGAAAACAACTTACAGCAAGGAAAAGGGGAACAACTTGGTCTTGTAGAGAACTAGGGTTATGAACTTGATGGTCTAGTTGAGTGCCAAAACAGTGATCACTTGCAGAAAATGACATGGAGGAAGCACACAAGGCCAAACATGAAGAAAGTCTATTAGAATATATTGAAGAAACATGGAAAAAGGTGAGGTGAACTGGACAGAAATGAATGAACTTGAAAGGGCTATAGAGAACTTAGAAGACAACACTGATGATTGTTGTGAAGAACTGCAGACAATTAGGGTTTTGAAGAAGGTGGCCAGAGAAGGTGGAAAAGATGAGTTGAGTTTGATGGTGAAAACTATAGAATATTTTGAAGACACTGGTATGTGTAATCACCCTAAAGTTGTCAAGTGTACTTGTCATGCCTCAAATATCAAAAGAAAAGCCAACACAATAACTTCAGAAAACCTACAAGACAAAAGTGTCAAAGAAGGTTAGTGAGAAAAGAAAAAGGGTTTCAAACATTAGAAAGTGGGTTTTCATAATTAAATCAAATCCCTCTTATCTGTAAAAGCTCATTATACACTTCAAGAGATTCATTGTTTCCTTTCAAAATATCAAGAACGCTCAGCAAAGAATAATTTCGGAGTTTTCTAAGCAAAATTGGGTAAATTTTCCTGGCGCTGCGCGTTTATTTTGGCGCTGCACGCCTGGGACTGGGCATTTCGCCCTTGGCATTTCCCCCCCCCCATACCTTTTCTGAAGGTGTTGCGCACCTGGGAGGTGGTGTTGCGCTCTTGCCCGACAGGCCCTCTGCTCATTTTACTCGGCGTTGTGCGCTCAGAACTGCCGCTGCGCGCTTAGGATTGGGGTTGCGCCCTCAACCTTGGCGTTGTGCACTTGGACAGAAAGGGTTTCTAAGCCCTCCAACCACTCAAATTACTTCAAAACTCTTTAAAATTTCCTCCAAGGTCATCCAAGCAAATCTTAAGGGGTAAGTACCTGACATACACCCATTTTCAAAGCTATTTTGGTGATTTCTTAATCAATGGAATGAAACCCTAATCAAACCATAAGTTTTAAGCTTGAAATCACTGTCTATATACTTATTTCGTCATCCTAGACAGAATGTCAGTCACAACAATGGAAATTACATTGTTTGAGGGTTGTCATTCATGTTGCTTGTCACAACATCCATTCCCTTCATTCTCACTCATTCCATTTATTTTCAAAACTGCCATTTCATACCCTCCCTTCATCTCATTCCCATTAGCCCTAGGGTTTCCAAAACAGACTTTACAATGTCTGAGGGTGAAGACAATGGTATGGAGGCACAAATTCCAAGGAGGCATGATCATAAAGGAGGAAAGATAAACATATTTGAACCCATCAATACAAGGGAGCTCATGGCATCTCCTATTACTGTTTCCTGCTTCAAACATGTAGGATGCTTTGATTTTTGTGAGAAGGTGCAGCAAGTACAAAACCACCCTGAGCTAACAAGACTATTTATCATTAATTTGCATGACAAACAAGTTAATCTTGTCGGGGTCACATTTGAGTTTTCTACAAGTACCATTGCAGATGCTACAGGAATACCAAGTGTGGGAGAAAAGTGGTTCAAGCAAGCTAACCTAGACATGAGTTACTTTGAACCATATCTAAAACCTAGGTATAAATACCACCACAAGTCCATCTTCCCCTTTTCTCATCTGCTTGATAGATATGCACCCATGATGAGAATAATCATGAAGTATTTCACATGTGAGGGAAGGTTTTCCCGCCTCTACTCATACCACATCCAGCGTCTTATGCATTTCACCAAAGTTAAGATGCTGCATATACCATATCATCTTTACCGAAACATTAACAAAATGACCTACATAGTGCAAAAGAGAGATTATCCTCAGTAAATGCAGATCATGTTTCACCACTCACTCATCAAGATGGTGGTTATGCACCAACTACAGCAGGCATTCCATGGGGGATCTTCATTGCTAATGAAGTTTTCACTACTCCACATGGCCATCATCAGAAATATATTCCTTCATCTTCTCATCCTCCCATTCCTACTTCTCTGTCACATACCACTACTCATGCATCACCATCCACTCACATTCCTTCATCCCATGATGACCCTTCCACATCACCTTCTCACAGCCCTTCACCCTCATATCATGATGACACGGCATCAAACAGTGATTAGAACATTGAGACATATGGCACTAAAATGAATGACATTGAACCATTTCCTTTAACATACCAGAGGGGTTACAGGCATGTGTTTTCTGCACTTGAGATGCAAGGGGTCATGCCTCCTACATCAACAAAACAGCTTGATAAGTGTAAGGAAAAGGTTGCAGAGCAGGTCATTGTTGAAGAGGAGGATACACATGAAACTGGACAAGAGTTTCAACATATTGACCTAGAGGATGATGACGAGGAGAGAACTACCAATATTCTACTCAAAAGCAAGGATGCCAAGATTAGTGAACTTCAAGCTAATCTTGGTAGGGCCAAGAATGTGATCAGCTATCTTGAACTAGAGAACCAGCAATTGGAAACAAATCAGGCCATTAGTGAGGTCAAGGCAATCAGAGCTCGGAAAGAGGCCGGAAAGGCCAAGGCTATGCTAGATGATACCTTGGGCACTTTTGATGACAGTGAAGACGAGGAAGAACAGCTTCTTAGGAAGAGGCCAAGGACAATTGGGTTGAAGAAGGCTTTAGCCCGGGAAAGAGAGAGAGATAGACTTGGTAGAGCAGCTCACTCTAAGTGAGTTGCTTGCTATGGAAATTAGCTATGATAGAGAGTCTTGGCTAGATAGAGACAATTTTCACCTAGAGGGTCAACTTGAGAAGGCAAAAAGAGACATTGACATGTAGAAGAAGATGGCAAGACATTATGCCATGAGGAACAGAATTGCAAGGGCCAAGCTCAAACGAGCCCTTACAAAGATTCAGGCGTTGACTGAGGAAAAGGAGAAGTAAAATCTTGATACCCTTGTTGATGTATCCCTCCAAGCATCCCAACCATGATCAACAAGCTAATTTCAAAATTTTGGCACATTGTGCACATTTTTTACTTTTGACAGTTTGGCTAGCAAAAAAAAGAGCCAAACGCGCGGTGCCACTGGAATTGCGCTCTTTTTTGGGCACTCAAATGAAAAATTTCTTGCATCCTCATGTTCCCCATGCCAAGGAAATCATCCTCATAAAATTTCAAGTCATTTGAAGCAAAATTGGTCCCTCAAAAGGGCCAAAAACCACCTAAAATCACATTTATGCCATCTTTTCAGCATTGGCAGTGCACCCTTAGTAGTCTTGGGAAAAGTGGTTTTTAACCAAGAAAATAGACACCATTCTGGAAACTAAAGGCATATTTGGAAACTAGACATGACAGGATTTCCAATGAGTTATCATGGAGCTCATTTGGACACTGTGAAGGCCTCCAAAACTCAGCTGCAAAACAGGTAATTATTCCAGTCTTGGCATTGCGCGTTTGGCTTGGCACTGCGCCCATGTACCTTGGAGTTGTGCCCTTGATAGGAGTTATTGCAAAATATATTTTGAAACCTTAAAGTCAACTTTTTTCCTAAATTAGCTCAAATAGTTATGTTAGAAGTTATTTTTTCCATAATTGAGTTTAGATATTTTTGCCTTGGGCCTTGCATGCTCTCAAAGGTCAAATGCATTTAATATGTAATTAATGACTTCTAAAACCCTAGTTAGGGTTTACTTCCTCATTTGGCAGTTAAATACTGCATGTAATTCTTCAGAATTTGTCATTGGTTAATTGTTGAGATGAAAATCACATAGACTTTGAGTGATAAAGAGTTTTTTGCTTTGGAGCTTTGTAATTGTCTTGGACTTAATGATAATGGAGCAAGCACATTTGCAGGATTCATGGACTTTGTCAAATGGTGATGTTATTCCAATTTAGTTATTGTCTTCTTATGTTTTCCATATTGTTCAACTTTCCCTTATAACAGAGTAGAAAATTTAGATTAAGATATGATTTTGAGAGGCACCTTAATTCTGTCTACCTTCTGTTGTTTAGATGTTTTCCTCTGCTAGATCTGATTTAAGAATTCTTAATTGCTCTTTGATTCCACTTAGCTTGTTGTCTTGAAAATGATTTAATGGAGCCAAGCCAAAGAATTTTATGGTATGCCCTATCCTTTGGGGTAGCTTAAAACATTGTTTTTAAGGCCTTTTCTTTGAAGTTTACTAATTAGGGTTTGGTTGAAGAAGTTTATGGTTTGCCTTGTCCTTTAGTCCATCTTAAATAGTCACTTTGAAGATCTTTTATAGTTTGATTAAGGAATTTAGGAGTTCCCTGCTCTTTAATCATTACTAATGTGTTATTTTGAATGTTATCTTTCTTTGAAGGTAAATAACTAGAGAATTTAGGATTTCCCTGCTCTGTAGGGTTTACTGGATTGTTGTTTTAAAGTTTACTTGGTGAAGCTAGGTCAAAGAAGTTTATGGTGCGGTATGTCCTTTGATTCTTTCTTAAACATAGTAATCTTAAAGACCCTTCTTGTTCTAGTATATGTTAAATTATTCTTAATTTCTCTTTAAACCTACTACACTCACAATTTAATGTCCATCTCACTCCCACAGAAGCTATTAAGATCCATTTGGCTTTGTCAACTTTCCCTATGAAACACCCTTAATTCATTATTGTACTTTTCAACCCTTTCACAAACCCCATAGCCCAATGGTTTAAGTTTCTCTTACTTTATCTATCCTTCTTGACAAGAAACACAACCAAACAAAACAAAACAAACAAATCCTATCATTATAACTAGCCTAAAATCAGCATCCTAAATCAAACAAGTCATATCTTTCATACAAATATAGAGAGAGCCCTCTCTCAATCCAAGAAGGCTAGGTCATAGGACTCCAAACTTGGTTTGATGTCACCCTTATCTATTTGGTATTGCCAATCTGACAAATTACAAGGACCTAACACAGAACACAGAAGATATACCTATGTTACAAAAAGAATTGAAGTTAGTATGAATATCCCGAAATAGAGTTATAAATTCATGTAACAAAAATGGAATTTCTACACAATAGAAATTAAGAAGAAAGAAATATAAATTATATGATTCGAGAATATCTCCATGCTTTTACACGATATGTAAAGATTTATTTCCAGGTCTATTCCCTTTAAAAAAAAATACTAAGAAATACCCTAAGGTTTAGGGTATATAATTACAAACTTGAACTCAAATATAAAAGGCAGAGTCGTAATTAGTTCACTATTGTGGAATGTCTAGAGTAAGAGAAATACCCTAGCCATAAAGTATATCCTAATATAACAAAAAACAAATAGAAAGCCCATACTTTAATAAGCTTGCCTTAAATAGTCCAGTCACTGCATAAAAAGCTGAAAAGCCACTAACCTTGATGTTAGATGCACCAAGTTGACAAGGAAGATAACCCAAAATAAAACCACAGAGAAAATGAAAGCATATAAACCTTTGAATGTACCTACGAGAACATGTTCAAAAGGAATGAATACATTGTCAGAAAGTTGTAATTAAACATATAAATGAAGGATCAAACTATAATTTAATTTTGAATGAAAAATTAAACGAAAGTTGGAACTCCAAAAACTAGAAATACTTATAACCATTATTAAAAAAAAAATGAAAATGGTACAAGAGTTCAGAAATTATATCTATGTAAGTTACAATAAACAAATAAAAAGAGTGTTGAAGAATAAACCCTAATTGTTAACCCCAGTAAATTGGTGAAAATGATGAAGCCAAAGAACCCATGTAGGAAACATTTGCTAAAATATGGCTTAAACCCAAAACAAATCGATTACCCAGACCACCTCTAACATGAAAAAGATAAGAAGTTAGGAAGAAATTAATCAAAGAGCAAGAAAATACTAATAAGTAAAAATTTCTCCAATAACTCATAAAAATGTCTGAAAAATACCTTCGAGTGTAATGCAATTGTGCTTATGATATCCCTGGTGAATTATTCGGAACTGACAGAGGAGTTCAACCCTGTCAAACGAGCAATGGAATCCAAAAACTTTAAGAATTACAACAATCGATACAGAGGTGGAAAGTTGTCCAAAGGCAAATGAACAACTGAATTTCGCAAAGTGACGAATGAGGTAGTCTATGAAATGGGTAAAAACCCTAAATTATTGTCTACCGTCAATTGTTTAGGACATAACAACGATTGTTGATCATAGGGTTTAATCGTAACCCTTCTTTTCATTGCCAACTTAGCACGTGTTTCTTTGGTTATATGCCAAGTCTTCCGAACAATCTCGAAAGTCATCATATAAATATGCCACATTCAAACTACAAACAAATGCGTTGCGACATATAATAAACCATGTGAATTGGTGTATATATCGTATATTCTGCAAATATTTCATAAAGGGTAAACATAAGAATGTGTAATACCTAATGCTTGCCGCTAGATAAATATTTATAAAAGTAACAAGGAACAATATCGAATTAAATTACAAGGTTGGAGGCGTAGTACATTAAGGTATTCAAACCCTTTTGCAAAAGAATAATGCATCATAATAATAGGGTGGGAGGACGGGCTTTAAGGCCTTATAATATAATATGAAAAAATTACGAGTTGATATATTTATATATATATAAAGCTTTAACACAATTTTTATGCTTGGTAATGTATGAAAAAGGATTTTAAATATCCCAATAGAAATATTTTAGGATTAGATTAGAATATCTAATGATATTATTGACAAGGTCATGAAATCATAAACTGTGACTGGAAATCTTATTAGTATCAAAGGGAAAAACCTGGTGAGATAAATAATCTAGCTTTGTGATACAATTATATTGTTCAATATAATTAAGTATTGGAATTAGAAGAAATTATGTCTAGTTAGAAATAGAATTCAATAATCAAACGAAAAGTGTAGAGAGAGTTCAAGTGCTTATCATATGCGTTGTTGTGAATGCATGTAAAATTGTAACTTGACAAAATACAACATTTGAAAGACAAAATTTAGAAAATAAAACAACTATACATACCTTAACTAATATATATATATTGTGTGTGTGTGTGTGTGTGTGTTCATTACAAGTAGTATTAGAGTTGTAGGTTACAGCATTGGGCCTTTTATAGGTTCTAAAATGAAACAATTATTTTTATTTGTGTCAAAAATAGATAATCAAAGAATTGTTAGGGAAAGTTGAAGAATGTATTAACAAAACAATGGGCATACTTCCATAGGGTCACCTAGAGGTTGTGAGGAACCTGATACTAAAATTGGAATGTTGGGAGGAGGAACTGGTAATACATAAAATCAAGAATCTGAAATCCTACAAGTAATCTATAACTATAAGGCATATCTAGATAATATAAAGGTCAATCAAGAAAAAAAAGACCAAAGCTAAGGATGAATAAAAGGATATTAATAGATACTTACTAAGGAATTTAGAAGAGAATAAAGCCAATAGGAAAATGGGAAAAAATCACACTAAGAGATCTAGGAGTGCATCCACTGATACAATTGATTCCATAACTTCTAGTGAAAGTAAGACCCATGAGTTTGATGAAGGAAAAAAACATAAATCTGAAAGTAGTACTTTTGTGTCCAAAAAGAAAAGGACAACATCTTAGTTGCAAGGAGAATTCAAAAATATTAAGCCTTTAAATTTTGATCGAGAATTGAAAAGGGAGCATAAGCATAGCTTCTAAATATGTCAAAATATTTCAAGGTCTATAATTATGCAAGTAATTTGAAAGTCGGATTGGCTACATATTAGTTAGAGGAGGATAATAAAGCCATAAAGAGGATTATAAGAAAAAATGTCACATGGAAACTCTTTAAAACGGAATTTAAAAAAAAAAAAAAAAAAATTAACCAAAAATTATTTTGATGAGAAGACCACAGAATTCCATGAGTTGAGGTTGGGACAATCCCTTGTGGATGAATTTGTAAATAAGTTTATGAGTTTGCTGAGATATGTACCATATTTGAAAGAATAAAAAGCCAAAATATTGTAGGAATTTATATGGTAAGTTCCTTAGATCGAAAACCAAAGGTCACCGCTCATAAAAATATCACAAATCAGTACAACAGTATTATCACGTGGTTAAAACCCTCGAACAGGGAAACAGTCCACAGCCTGAGCCAATGCGACCACTTCAGGCAATTTATTAATATAAAAATAAAAGTTACATATGTTTCTCTCATAAATGGTTACCGGACAAATGACCATCCATGCTCTTTAAATAAAGATCATGGACCAATCGGGTGTTAAGCCACGGATCAAGTGTCGTTAATACCGAGGAGAGAGAGAACCTTCGGATCACTACAAATCGTGACCGTCGGATTATAAGTTACAAATGTACATAGTAAAGAAACACACTTTACCTAACTCTACAGTAGACTAAGTTATTCTTAACTATTTCCTATGTGTCGAAATATCCTAACATCCACCCTTAAGAACAACTTGGGATAGGATTGAAGGATTTACAAAGGTGACACAAAAGGAGCCTATTTCCTATGTGTCGAAATATCCTAACATCCCCCCTTAAGAACAAATTGGGATAGGATTGAAGGATTTACAAAAGTGAGACAATAGGAGAAGGAAGGAGGCATTAGAGCCTATCCCCCCTTAATGACAACTTTCTTGAACTCCAAGCATGGATCGAAGTTTGGTAAACTTCGCTTCTGTGAGAGCCTTCGTAAAGATATCGGCTACTTGATCATTGGTTGGATAATACTGCACTTCAAGAACACGATCATGAATGAGCTTTCTGATGAAGTGTATGTGGATCTCAATGTGTTTCATATGCTGATGTTGAACTGGATCTTTACATAGTTGAATGGCACTCTGATTATCACACCAAAGTGTAGTTGGATGTTGTTACACAGCATTTTGTCACTGTCCCTGCAATCCCCAACTCGCACATTAGAGGATCGTTTCTGTGACCAATACATAGTGTCATGCTTTGCAAATACCATCCTTGCATCCCTTTTGATGAAAGCAACATTCTTCTTGTTGACATTTCCCTAAGCAGAGCTGTGAAAATCCCTATTTTTGCCTTGGCGCAAGTAGTCCGTTACACCCTCGCGCCGACCAGGAAATTTAACACTGAGCCCGCGCTAGGTGGCGCTCTGTGTCAGTTAGACACCCTCGCCAATTTTTTTATGGAATGTTTTTTAAAAATAGAGGCGGAGGTTCCATTCCAACCACCTCGGGGATGAGTCATTAGGAGTGGTTGAACTGAAACAACCACGGACTCCTTCCTTTAGTTAGTAGTTTCCACCTCCCTTGGAACTCTCCTAAAGGATAGGACTCCCTCCCACCTCTGTAGGGATCCCAACCTCCTCTCTTCCCTCTATATAAGAAACTATCTCCTTTAGTAGAAGCTAGCTGAATGAATTATAGCGGAACGACTGAATAGCTAAGCTAGGAAAATTATACTACAGCTAAGCTACTAGATGAGATAGAGTAAGAAAGATTGTGTTAAGAAAGCTTGAGTAGATGACTTCTGAGAGAGCTTGATTCCAAATTCCCTGACTGATAGTTGAGACACGTTTTGTTTGAACCCCGCTGGAGGAGATTGCGACATCAAAGCATTGGTTGTACTCTTCCTTCTACTCATTAATATACATGACTATTTTTTTATTCCACTATTGTGTTATGGTGTTTATTTGATGCAATATGTTTAGCCCTCTTTGACTGGCTAATAGTTGTGAGTGAAACTATTCTGTCATATGTTGTTCTTGCTCTCTGTCCTATGTGCAGGTATATGAGAGTGACAGTGAACGGATCGTGACTTGTCAAGGTAGGAGCGAGAGACCACTACTCTTTCTGCAACATCGACAGCGTTGGATTCAAGGTAGGTCAATCTACCATGTCTTTTGTTCATTCATTAACTAGGAAGAAACACTTCAGCGTGTCCTTTTGTTACTAGACCCACCTAGGGCTAGATGGATTGTCTCTGTCTGCAGAGAGGATTTACCTTCATAACAAATTAGCGACTCCGTTGGGGATTAGTGCAAGTTTTTCGTGTCATCCTATTGGGTCGGTTTCCATTATTGTTTTTATCTATCTTTTTCTGGTTTTTTGTTGAGTTTGCATTCTCTGTTCAGCTCCATAGAGTCAAAGTTGACCTCTGCCCATTAGGTTAGGGTTCTTGCACTTTTTCCCATAGGTTTCCAGCTTGGCGCATTTTTTTCTGGACAGTCACACCGATTGGTGCATGTTGCTCTTTTAGCACTCTCGCCAACCTTTGTATGGCAAGGATTACAGCCTTACAGTCACACCAATCCCTGTAGGTTTTGTTTTGACCTACCTAATGTGTTTTTTGGTCATTTTTTCTTACCTTTGGGTTATCTTCGAGTGTGTTTAAGCCTTCGGAGACTGTGTAGACTACTGTAGATTTGTTTCCCTCAGTCATTTGTCCATTGTCTTATCGGTGTCATTTAAGACCTTAGGGTTTCCAGGTGTTCTTGCACACCGAGCCTTTTGTTCGAAAACGAGTCTCTTTGATTGTTGTCAGTCTCGTTTTGGATTTTTAGACTGAGTTTTCTTGATCCTTTGTTTTGTTGATTTCAGGGTCTTTTTATTTTGTTATCACACTCCAAATTTTCAAAATATCATATTTGAAAATCAGTCATAATTCTCTTTCAAATTGGTTAGGTTGCATGATATCATAAAATGATAAATTTTATGGTGTATTTAAGTTTTTAAAACTTTGGATAAGGTGTTATAAATGATTCCAAGTCACATCAAAGGAGTATGCTCTGAGTAGATACTTTGAAATGATCATAAGTCCGAAATCTGGTCATTTTTCAGAAAATTGTTTGAGTCCGCAGCAAATACAGCACAAAATTAACGAATTCGCTACGGAAACACCTAGTAGTTCTGTAGTGAAACTAACACTTGTCAAATGAAACGTGCTACGAAAACTCTGCCAGCCTTTAACGGTTTAAAGAGTAATGATGAATGGTTAGTGTTTGAGAATTTCAAGGACCTGCTGCTAGACTAAAACCATCATTTAAAAGTTATACACTTTCTCATATCAGTCATCATTTGTTTTATGTCTTCTCATTCCGATTTTGAAATCTTATCTCTTGTCTCTTTCGCTTTGTTTTTCCACGCTCATCATTTGCTACCAAAGCAGCTCTCTATCAATAAGCTCCCCAGTAGAAACCATTGTTGTTATATCACTTTCTTTCCATTTTAACTGCTCTCTGTCATCAAGGGTATCCTCCCAAACAGGTGTTAATTTATAAGGAAGGCCACCATTGCATAACACAGGAAATGGCTACACCAAAGAAGGTTTATAAAGGAGTTTTTCCATTCAGATATGAACCTACAGCTCCGAATTTAGTCTTGGAGGATCAATATTTCACCAAGTTATCTACAAAGGCAGGGTGCATTGAATTCTTTCAGAAATTGCAAGGTCATCATCAACAGGTATCACGAGACTTTGTGGCTAATTTTAGAGGTAAATTTACAAAGGTAGGTTGTCTTCATATCCCAATTTCACCTGATAGTATCTCTAAAGCAACAGGGATCTAGAGAACTGGAGAGGAATGGTTTAAAGCTACCAAATTAGATTTGAATATTTGTGATAACTACTTAAAGCCGGAACATGCAGGAATTAAAATGACTGAAGGAATTCCTAGAACCTGTCTTAAAGATGAATTTTCCAAGTTGTTAACAGTCACAAAAAAAAAAAAAAAAAAAAAAATTACATGTGAAGGTCGTTTTCAGAAAATTTATATGTATCATTTCAAATTATTGCTTCACTTCACAGGGAAGAATTTGATAGATATCCCATTCTATCTCTTTAGAAGTCTGAGGAAAATGGCAGACAAGGTGCAAGGAAAACCTGAAAGAAATGAAACTTCCATTTTTCACCATGGGTTGATGAAATTGCTAGTTCTGGAGGAGTTAAATAAACTAAATAGAAACTGGGCATCGTTCATGTTCATGAATGGATATGAGCTAGATGTCTTATCTCCAAGAAAAGCCTCCAAGCTTAAAAATTCCTCTTCCAAGCAAGAAATGGATGTCAATGCTACTGCAGAATTAGAGGGAAATCAGCATGAAGGTTTAAAGGTTACTGATAAAGACTTGGTAGAGAAAACTAATTTAGTCCTAGATACATCATCACCTCCAGCAACTAGAACTAGAAAGAATACAAACAAACATGTGACAGACAGCAAGATCAAATCTGAAGCCAAGAGATCTAAAGGAAATGCTGAAGAAGATGTTAAAGGTAAAGGCAAACTTGAAGACATTCTACGGGCTATAGATATTGCAGAAACTCTTGTGGTGAAAGAAGCTAAAGTTAAAACATCTAAAGCCAAAGGTAAGGGACTCATAGTCAAAAAATTAGATTTCTCTTCAGAAGATTCAGCCTTTCTTTTAAAACCTCGAAAACCTCTCACTAGGTCACAAATATCAGAAACTATTACTATTGGTGATAGTAAATAGAAGGAAGATAAAGGAAAGGGAGAAATGGCACAAGAATTTATTTTCATATCACCAAGTGAGACAGAGGTTATCAAGGATAAGAAGACAGATAAATCTAAAAGAAATTTTCAAAGGAAACCTGAGACAGATTCTTCTAAAAGACAGAACAAAGACAAGGTCGTAGAGAAAAATGAAAAGGAGATTTTGGAAGAACAATTGAAAACTGTTAAGGATGAATTTTCTGAGACAAAGAAAGAGCTGGAAGGATATAAGAAAGATAGAGAGATGATAGATGAGGTACAGAAGAAAGTAAATGAACAAGTTACTCATTTTGAGACTTCCATTGCAAAAGCCAAAAATCTGTTGAAGAGGACACAGCCTTTACGCATCATAGTGTCACATACAAGAAAGAGGAACTTATGTTTACAAGTAGAGAGAAGAAGCCTTCAAAGAAAAGTGAAAGAACTAAAAGAAGAGATGGAATTGATGAAGACAAAATCAAAGAAATGAGACTTGGAAAGAGGAATCATGAACAAAGCTATTTGAAACTGCTGATAGATAAGGAGGTAACAATTAGATCATGATATTTTTGTCTTATATTATCAATAAACTACATGCAGGCATGTTCATATAATTTTCTGAAGCTCAGATCTAAGTTTTGCCAAATCTCCAAAGTATTAAGCAATTCTGCAGCAAGTGTCAGGCTTGAAGCCCAGTTTTTGCTGCGGAATTTCTAAAGATTTCTTTTTGGTTTTGAGAGACCTAAATTGATGGAAATGAAAAGTTTTGAAGGATATATCTAGTTTTTTTTTATCATTAAATATCCTCTAATGGTAAAGAGTAGCAGAAGGGTACCACATATCATCCTTTTATGTGTGCTACTAAAACAAGCTAATTTTGTAGCTTAAAACAGAGTTTTTGGATAGCAAGTTGAATTTTCATGATAAATGATGGAAAGGGGGAGGAAGGTTAAGCATGTTTAAATTTGTCCATCATCAGGGTGTCAAAGAGTATTAGGGTGTCAAAGAGTATCAGGGTGACAAAGAGTATCAGATTTTCCAAGTGGAGATTTTCAGTTAAAGAAATAGTTTGAAAGATACTAGTCTACATGTGCCAGGCCATCAAACTAACTTCTCCTAAATGATGGGCAAAGTTATTTCACGAAGGCAGTCATGGTATTAATATTTTGTTAAGGATCAGCATAGTTAAAAGATTGGATTCCTTTCAAGGAATATTTGGATAAATTTTGTTGAATGTAATATTTAGGAGTTTAAGTCCTAGTAGGACTCTTACTCTTATTTCGAAAAGGTATCAGTCTTAGTTTCTAGAATCTAGTTTATGGTTAGTTTCAAGTGTCAGTTGAAAGTTAAATGGTTTAGCCACTTGGAAGACTTGTTGTAAAGGCTAAGTGCCTATAAATAGTGTAAACTTCGAAGTATGAAGGGTTGGAAAATGTTATCAAAACAATGTACTTTGTAAATGCTTTGGATGCATTGATATATACAGAAGAAGTTTAACTTTTCTAGGGGTGAGATTATTAGTGTACTTCAGTGAGCTTTATCTTCTATCATATGTTTTACTTCCACAGTTTTAATGCTTATTACTCAGAATTCATGGGAACATGCTCTGACTTCCTTTAAGTGTTAAATTATGGTGAATTGAGTTCTTAGGTCCTATTTATGGATTGCTTCTTTCAATGTTTAATATTTATTACTCAGAAATTCATGGACATTCATGCTCTGACTTCCTTTAAGTGTTAAGCTTTGATAAATCTCTGTTAAATACTTTCCTTTAAATATCTTGAGGTATCATTACTCAGAATTGATGCACTCATGCTCTGACTTCCTTAGAACCTTAAGATATTGAGACTTTCCTGAATGTATCACTCTTTCATTGAAGTATATACAAACCTCAGTTTTATAAGAAAAACTATTTTGTTATCTTTATCCCTGTCACTGACCCCATATCCCTATGGTAGCTATTCTCCATCTTTCAACCAACAAACCTACCAAATCATAAACCATAGAGTTAACCATCTATTTACATCTTTAATCAAAATCATTAATCCTTGAGAGAACCCTCTCAGGCTGAGGAGGCTAAGCCTTAGCCAAAAGACTGGTTTGAAATAGTTACACTGAGGTAGTCTGATCAACAGCCTATCACGGTCCTATTTTGGTGATAACATGTTTTTTCGATTATTCCTTCTCCTTCAAGACTTTGAACTGCGATTGCTTTGCTTGTTTGGGTCGTTTTGAGAACTCGCTTTCTCATTTGAAAGTTTGCTCCATTAGCTTGCATGTTTTTGTGTTTGTTTCTTTTTGGTTGAATCATTCAATTTCGAATCTTTACATTCGCAAAACTCAAACTAATGTTTATTTTTTTTTCTAATGAATTAGTACAATGTGTGCTTCATTTCATTGAAAAAATCAAAAAATATCTTTGCATTCTTTTGTTGCATTGAAAATGAAACGTTCCTTTACATAACTAGTGTTTATCAATCTAGGAAGGAATTTCGTTTTTGCTTGATTGCATTAAGGGCATTAGAAGTTCCTTTGCATGTTTTTCTTGCTTTCTTGCTTGAAATATTTATGTCTTTCTTCTAGCTATCATTCATCGAATTGAAATGATATTCATTTTAATATAGCTTGCATTTAGGAAGTTGAGCTCCACATTTGATAGGGCTTGAAATTGAAACGTAATTCAAGATTAACTTTAAAATTTACTCAATGAACCTAAGGCAACATTGGAACCTAACGAAAAATTTCTAGTGGTCTAGGCTAGAGACATGTTCCGACGTCTTAAAACCTAGCAGTTGTCGCTCACCTTTTGGCCTTAGACAGCGCTAGTACCGACCTGTGCTCCCCATATCGTCGCGTATATAAAGGGAGACCCCTCTAGGTTGCAATCCTTTATCCATAGGAAGCCAAGTCTGCCGCCTTGTAACCGTGATACACCAGACACAGCATTCGGGGAGACTACCTGCACGTACGTCAAGTCCTTGCTCATTTCTGTTTCATTTGATCACCAAGGTGTATATGGAAGTTCACGGAAACCTGGTACACCCTCTTGCTTAGAATTCCTGAGAAGTCATTTCGATCTTTTCATGACTCTTTAAATAAGAGAAGAGATCATCGAGTACTTGTCCTTTCATGCTCGTTTCAAATTGAAAGTGACTAGAGTCATCTTTTTCCTGTTTCTTGACTCTTAAAACATGAAATAGTGAATTTTGGTTTCGGTGTTATAAAATTAATCACCTACGATTACACGCCTATTAAAAGTTTGTTACTTGGTCTGACTGATTTCCTTGGTTCTTAATTTTGGTACCTTCGATTGGTTATCTCTCTTCCTTCTTGTTCTAAATTACAGTCAAGGTGGCGAAACATCCAGTTCCGTCATCCTCACTGCCTTCTAATGGTGGCTCTTTTTAATACACTTCTTTTGAAACTCCTCAATCCACTAGATCTATCGAGTTCTCACAGCCCATTTTACCGTCTATCCAGCCCCTTGCTACTCGATCTCCGCTTGACGAGCCAGTTGAGTTCAATTGGCCTCCTTCAAGTGCTTGGTCTGGTTTTGGGGAAGAAGGGGAATTTCCTCCTCTTACGTCTGGATCGCCTTTTGTTGCTACTGCGATACCTCCTAGCCCCCGTAGTCTTTTCGAAGATCTTAGGGAAGGCTCAGATATGGATTCTTCCGGTTCTATTAGAAGTGAAGGAATGCATGTTTCCACAGGAGAATATCAACTCTTTCCTGAAGATCTTTCTCATGCCTCTGTCCAATATTCTTTGCCTTCAATATCACTTCCGGCTGGCTATAGGTCTCTGAGTCAGATTATGTCTGGAGTTGCGTCCATTGCAAAATCCATCACAGTAACTCCTCCTCGGAGTTCGGTCCAATCTTCATCAGTATTGTTACCTTTGGCATCAGATCCGTCGGTTACTGTTACATCTGTTCCAGTCCAACCTACAGTCTGTGTGGCTTCTAGTTCAATTTCCACTACCCCTGTGATTTCTGGCGGTTTCACTTTTGAAGAATATCTGTTAGCTGTTCAGCAGCAGAATTCTCAAGGTTCTCAACAATCTCAGGCTCCTAGAGATCCTCATTTTCATTACTATGATGTTGTTGGTAATCCCATATATGTATATTCGCATCATTATGATGAGCGTGGGAATCCAATTTACATGCCTCCTATAGATCCTTATTAGGTCGTTTATGATCCTTATCAGTCTGTTACTCATTTGGGACCTACTTTGCCTGTGCAGCCCTCTGGCTTACAAGGACAACCCTCTCAGGGACAACCTTCAGCTCAGCAAGGCCCTAATTTTGGTCCACAGGGACAACCATATGGTCCACAAGGCCAACCTTTACAAGGACAACCTTTGGTCCAACATGGACAACCCTCTGGTCTCTCAAGTTAACCTCTGGTTCAACCAGAATCATATTTCGGTCCTGGGGGGCAAGTTTATCCTCCACAAGGACAACCTGTTGCATCTCAATCACAGCCACACGTGCAGTATGGCCCAAATGTTGTGCAACCAGGAATATCCTATGGTCTTTCTCTAGGTCAACCTGGTCATCAGGGACATCCTGGACCATCTCAACCATCAAGCCAACCTTTACCACAAATTCAACCTGGTGGCCCTCAACAACCAGTTCAACAACCTGTTCAACTAGCTTAGCAACCATTGCAACCTGCCCACCAGTAGATTCCTTCATTTCCGTAGCCAGTTTTACCTGTTTATCCTACTCAGCAGCCTACTCAACCTGCTCTGCAAGGTCAACCTGTGCAACCGCAGGGTGCTTATTACCCTCAAGTTTCCTATCAACCAGTATATAATGCACCCCGAATTCCGTATCCTCAAAATCAACCAGTATATAGTGCACCTCAGATTCCATACCCTCAAAATAAACCTGTGTATTAGCAACCTCAAATTCATGCTTACATTCCGCAAAAAAATCCTTATGCTACTCAGCAAGGACCTCAGTGGTCTGCTTCGACTCAATATCTTGTTTTTAATCCCTATGATCTGAATCCTTCGAGATAGAATATATGGGGACAAAATCCTTCTTAGATTGGGTGGAATGTACATACAGTTCCTTACCAAAGACCTCCGATGACTTTCAATACTCAGTTATCGTTTCTTGCTATGTTGGAATTACCCGATGTGTTGAAGTTGACAAATGATCCTATTCTTCATAATCCATATTGGCCTCCGGTTCCGACCAAGATTCCTAGTGATTGTCCTAAATTTCAGCGTAAACCTAGTGAAGATCCCCAAACGCATGTGATGACTTACCACTTATGGTGTTCTTCTAATTCTTGGGTTGACGATTCTATTCGTCTTCGTCTTTTCCAGCAGACTCTTACTGGTGCCGTTGCAAAGTGGTACATCGAGCTGTCTTGTGGATTTTTCCAAGATTTAAATTCTTTGGCCATGGCGTTACTTACACATTTTCAGTTACCGATCTACTATGGGACTGGGACGCATCTCCTCACTTCATTGAAACAAGACCAAGCTACTCATATCTCGGATCATATTCATGAGTGGAGACGTCGTCGTCACATGATCAAATTTGAAATGCCTGGTCAGCTTCTGAATCATTGGTTCACCACCTCCTTTGTCAATTAGATTGCTAAATACATTGCTATAGGGGCATGTGTAACTGAGGAAAAAGCCATTGCTTACGCCCAGTACCTTGATCTCATGTATTCTGAGTCTGGTGCATTGTACGATATTTTTCCTGATGCTCCTCAACCTAGAACCTCTAAACTGCCAGCAAATCCATCCGTTGATGGTATTATTGGTTATATATCGCAGAATTCTCAGAAATCTCCTTCATCCAACTCTAGGAAGTAGAAGACTACTTCTTCCAATAATGTAGCTTCTCAGTCAAATTCGAATTCTGGCACACCCGCAGAATTGAATGTTGTTCAGGCCAATCCTGCAGATAACACTTCCAAAGATAAGAAGAAGGGTAAAGGTAAGGCTAAAGCCGATACCCCGAAATATGATTCTCCAAAACCTCATTCTGTTGATAGTTCTCAACGTAAACTGAAGTATCCTTGTTTGATTTGTGATGATGAGCACTTAACCAGGAACTGTCCTCGACGGTCTGAAGTGAGTCAATTACTCAAAGGCACCCAAGGAGCTCCAGTCGTTCTTAAGGAACCCTTCCCTCAGAAGACTCAGATGGTAGAGCACCCTCAGTCCTCTGCTCCATCTGGTTCGCAAGTGTTCATGATGAATGGTTATGCACCTGTTTCTACTGCGACTCTATCGAAAGATTATTTTGGTTCGCGTCAGGCAGTGGGGAAAGAGATCACTGGTGGTCCTCCTCCCCCTCCTATTTCTGGTCCTCTTGAGATTGAACAGCCTAACACTGAATTCGTTGTGTGACCACCTTCTAAAGGTGTGCTCCGTAAGTCTTTGTATAATCCCAATGCCTGTGCCGCTCAGCATTACAGTATTGTTGAAGATTTGGCTCAAGCGCCATCCGCAATGTCTACATTAGAAGTACTTCAGAGTTGTCCTTCGCAACCAAAAGATTTTCTATTTTCAATAGGTGGGATTGATCCTGTCGACACTAGTTTTCTCACTTTCTAATTAGAGAATTTTGTCCCACGACTCCCACACCAAATTGTGCTCATCATTCAAGTTGGTATTAATGGTTTGAATATTCACTGGGCTGTCGTGGACGAGGGTGCATCTAACTGTGTTATTTCATATACTTGTTGGAAATTCATTGGTTCTTTAGCTCTTACTTCATCGCCAAATTCCCTTGAATAATTTGATGGAAGAGAATCTAAACCTCTTGGTGTTCTCGCTAATTTTCTGATCACGTTAGAAGGGAAGACAGTCAATGTCGAGGTCAAAGTCGTTGATGCAAAACTCAATTATAATCTCCTCCTCGGACATAGTTGGACTCACACGATGTTGTGCATTCCGTCCACTCTCTTTTGTGTTTTGAAGTTCCGGCACGAAGGAAATATCATTACTGTTGATCAATTTTCTTTTTTCACTTCTTCTTCTGAGAACAACGTGCCGTATGTGGACAAGATTCCTACTCCTTACGAGAGTGTAGGGCGAGGCCTTTTCAAGGATCCTGCCCTCATGGGTGTTTTCCCTCTTCCACCACTGCATACTGTTCAGGTCAATATGATTTCTCAAACCGATGACCCTTGGGATATCCCTTCTCCTGAACAAATCGATTCGTTCGGCAATTCGATGCCTTTAAGTCCGATTGAAATTGATTATTGTGAACTCATTGCTGCATCGGATTCTGATTCGTGTTTTTCTCCTTCGAGCGTAACTCTTGAAATCTATTATCAATCCCCTTGGCTTGGTGATTTTGATTCACTGGATCCTTTGAAATAAGTGTTTCCTTCTGATTATGCTATCGCGGAAACCTTGTCTCTTGACGATTTGTCGTGGGAGGATGGTCATCATCGTTCCTTGTTTCTACAAATCCTCAAGGCCATGTCGACCTGTCTTGAGCGTTTTTCCTCTCAGGTTCCTTCTCCTCCGCTTCAAACACCTATTCAGATCCATGAGGTTTTTTTGAAAGGTAACTTGAGTAACATTACTCAGATGATGCCTATCGACATTTCCATTAAGCCGGGAATCGTCGAGAACATACATATTGGGGTTACTTGTTCTTCGGATGAAGTACAAGTCTATACTAGCCTTTTTCGTGAATTTTGTGATGTCTTTGCATGGTCCTACGAAGAAATGCCCAGCATTGATCCTAGCATCATCGTGCATGAGATTCCTACTTATCCTGGTTCAAAACATGTTCGTCAGTGTCTTCATTCGGTGCATCCTAGGAAAGTGTTGTAGCCGCTACAACACCACCCAAAATTTTGGATATATTTAAAATTTCGGGTTCCCCCTCCGTTCGCCTAGGCATTAAAGTATTTCACCGGACCTGTAGTCAACAACATCCCGCCGACCTATCCCCAACCCCTCACGAGTTGTCTCATCACCATGACTTGATGATGTCGCTGCAATCACGCCATATGTGGGAGGGATCATCCAGCGTATGCTCGAACATTCTTACCGTAGTCGCGCCATGTGTAATGAGATTTCCATGCATATGTTTAAACAAATAAAAAAAACCTTGTGTGTATTAGCTAGTAAAAGCCCTCCTGTTGTAGGCCATTAAGCATGTTGTTCGAATACTTATCTTAAACTTGGTAGTTTCATATGTTTTATCTGTGGTCACCATTATCAAAGAATAATTATGATGTCGTAATGTTCCATGCAGGTCGACCCCACGGGTGACAAACTCCTCAGTCGTGTCACAATATCAAGGGAAATGAATTGAGCTCAACGACAAGGCCAAAGTTGCGGAACAGGGGAGGAGGAGGAGCAAGTGATTAGTACTGTTAAAAGGAGGATAGTGTGATACGTATCGATCAGAGAAAGAACCTTTTAAGTCACCAACGCAAGAGGCTTTCTTCATTAGTGCACACCAAAATTTTTGGAGATTTTGCACGATGTCAGCTCCGTGTTGATGTCTGTACACAAAGAAACGTATTTCACCACCCCGACCAGTCTAGCCCAAGGTGTAGTCTGGTGAACAAAGTGGACTTAGAAGACTCACATTGAACGACAATCTCAGTCAAGGTGTTTTCGTGTCAAGCAGCGGTGCAAAAACACACATGGTGGCGCCGGCAAGCCAACGACAGAGTTTCAAATACCAACCACACCTTTGAGAAACAACATCTATTAAACCCGAACTACAAGGTGGGCGCAAATGTGTGGACCAAAGTTATGGTTTTGTACAATTAAACTAAGGCATAATTCATGTGGTTTCAAAGCCATGGACCAAGGTGACATTTTGACACATTGAGTTAAGCGCAAATACATATGGTTTCCAAACCATATGGAGGAGAAAAATCGTATAAAAATGTATGAAAGACATTACTATTGAGCTCGAATATGTTGATTCCGAGTTTTTAAGTTGTGTTAAAAGGTTTGGGTTCAACATGGCAGCGGATATGATAATGACTATGGTGCGTTGCATGAAAATTTACAACTATGTTTTAAGACTGCCTAGAGAAACATTACAGTTATGATCAAATACTTCTATGCCTAAGTCGTATGTTAGAATGTTCGAGGCATATATATATATAATGGTGGTCAACGTTACAACTAAAACGCCGGTCAAAATCATATGAAAATGCATTATGGTTTGACGTAGCCATTCCTATGGCCGAGTTTTATTCTTTGAAAATAGATATATAATATTTGGTCGGAATTTGCGTTTTAACGTGGAGCAAGCATCGTAACAAACCCATAGTAACGTGTTGTAACGACTATGGCACGTTACCCATGGGTGAAAAGGTCGAAGGCAGTTTTTTTTCGCCTATGGTAAATATTTGGGAGCAGAATGGTCCAATGGTGCTGCATGGATTCAAACGTGCAATATTTACGTTGCATGTAATGGTCAACTTTGAAACTCAGCGCAGGATGACATGGACACGTTGCATGCGGCACAAATGTTTGATGGTAGGTTCGACTTACGTAAAGGCTTAAGGACAAATATATATTTACAACGGTCAGCTTTACGACTAAGGCGCAAGCGATCAGAACCATATGATAAACTCATGACAACATGGCTCAAACATTTCTGTGGTACAGTTTCGACTTACGTTAAAAGGTATTGAGCATATATAATGGTCAAAGGTTATTGTTGAAACATGGAGTGGGGTGTTATAATAAACATATGGTGGCACGTTATAATGCGATGGATGATAATATACGACCATGCTTCGAGCGTTACGAAAATAATATGGTTTTCAAACCTTGTAATGTTGGAGGAGCAAGATCATATCCAGTAAACGAAGAGAAGGGATTACAAATAAGTTTAAAAGTTAGAAGGCATTTTCAACTTATGATATGAAGCGGACAGTTACAAATGGACGCCAACGTGTTGATGAGTAGTGTTAATCCACGTGGACCAGGCGTAGATGACGGTCAACCTTAGTTGGAAACTCGGTGCAAAACCACGTAGACACGATGCATGGAGCCCAACATTCGCCATTTACGTTGCATGGAGCCAAAATTACCGTTGAAACAATATATATACATTGCGGTCAGCCTTTCAAAGTGGGGCGGAGCCACCTCGCCACATACAGCTAGAGGCTAGCATGCCGACGGTGGAGTTTCTCACTACAGTGAAACGTGGCAAAGTTATTGTAATACGTTGATTGGTCAAACTGCACGAATGAAGTGTTGGATGTGTTTATCCCCAAGTCTGCATGGCAACTGTCATGGACAGACCATGCGTTTCTGGTGAGTGTATAAAGATACAGTGCTGAAATAGAATCCGAGTGATTTTTGCTGCCTTTTGTAGCCCGGACGGCAATATTCCAGGAGAAAATCACTCCTTAGATCTGCTGCACTGGTCACTTTTAGAAAGACGTTATCTCTGCAGATTCGATGGGATATGATTTTTCAATATCGCCATTACTGACCACGTCTAGCTGTCTCCACAGAAGCTAATTTTCGATGGCATTTTTCCTGTACTCTGTCCAAAGGCACTAAGAAACCTGATCATCACATCCCACGCGAATTCATTCAGCGCATTTTCCATTTGCAGGCTCATGCCAGATTGAGCTTCTCACCATGGAAGCGGAATGACGATAATCGAGCATTGCACCAGAACGAGCCACGGTAAAAGAGACAGGTCGATGCATATGTCTGCATGTAGGTTAAGATGAAAGAGATGGTGATGAGACTATAATGCATCGCTAGACAGAGAAGCGAAAGCGGAGTGCTTGAACTTGCAGAAGATTTCCACGATAGGTGCTGAAACGCACCACTCCAAATGTTGAACGACAAGGAGGAGGTCACAACCGTCCAGAGGTCGCAGAGTCACCCTAAAGTGCGACCTCCCTCGGATGGCAAACGCCCACGCCCATCTGAACATAGAGCTGCATTCTTGAAACGCGTATTAGGCATCTTCTTATGAATAGCCAGCTGCGATGTGGTAAAAGGTGAAATGAACCTGAAAGGCGCCCCATATAGCACCTAATTTCAAGTTGGATGCAACAATGAAAGTTCGTCCTCTCCACAGCAAAGCGGGTGATATTAAGCACTTAGCAGCCACATTCTGATTTACTCATGGTGGTGTACCTAGAGACAACCTGAGGAAGCCTCCTGCTTTGCAATACCCACTTTATCTAGGACTATACAGGGGTCCAAGCTGATCTTTAAAATCTCCTGGTTTTATGTGCCAATATACCTTTTATGCATCTACGTTGATATATTCATAACTTCCTCAACATGCATAAAATATTTGTATGAGTAAGGTTGATTTAACAGGTTACACATGGCTGATTTAATTCGCTTATCTGCATATTATATGAAAAGATATTGATCCACTCTGTTGTCTTGCAGGTAATACAAGGAAACAGAAATTCCCATCCAAATTAAGAAGACTGTGAACTCCCTCCGGAGGATGCGAAGCTGTGTTTCAAATCAACCTCGGAACCTAGTGTTATGTGGATGATCAACATCACCGGCAGATCAAAGCTGCTATCGCGCATGGCGAGGGCTAAGGCTAGCCTCAGAAGAACAAGGTTACGAAAACGCTGAAAGAGAAATGCAGAAGGGAGGACCGAAGGTCGCAAGGCCACATCTCTTTGATTTTTCGCCTTTTGCGACCCCGCGACCCAGCAACCTAGTCGCAAGGTCGCAAGGTCGCATCTCTTTGGTTTTTCTGTCTTTTGCGACCTTGTGACCCAGCGACCCAGTCGCAAGGTCGCAAGGTTGCATCTCTTCGATTTTTTGCCTTTTGTGACCCCGCGACCCAGCGACCTAGTCGCAAGGTCGCAAGGCCGCATATTTTCAGTTTTTCCCCTTTTGCGACCCCGCGACCCAGCAACCTAGTCGCAAGGTCGCAAGGTCGCATACCTTCGATTTGTCCACCTTTTGCGACCCCGCGACCCAGCGACCTAGTCGCAAGGTCGCAAGGTCGCATACCTTCTGGATGTCCACCTTTTGCGACCCAGCGACCTAGTCACAAGGTCACAAGGTCGCATTCTCTCATTTTCTTACACCTTGCGACCCCGCAACAGCAGCCAGGTCGCAGGTCGCAACAACAGCCAGGTCGCAGGTCGCAACAGCGGCTCAGGTCGCAGGTCGCGAAAAGGACCAGGTCGCAAGGCAGCCCAACGGTCAGAAAGATGAAAGGTCAAAGAAGCCCAAAGGGCAGGTTTTGTTTTATAAATACTCCTACGGGAGCTTGTAAAAGGGGCTTTTATTTTTGGAGACTCAAGAGCTACATTGTATTGTATTGAAAGATCATATTCTTAGGCATATGAATACGAATACTTGTTAAAACCCCTTTGTCGGATGATGTGTTTTGCTGTGACAGCATTGTGTGTATTTCTTGAACAGTTTCAGAACATCCTATGATTAATGAAACTGCATTTCCAATAACATCATTTATGCATCATGTTTATCTATGCTTGTGTTAATGATGTCCAGTTTTATCGCTTTCTAAATGGATGTTAATACCTTTGTCTATTAGCATTTCGTTTTATCTTTTAGAAAGTAAGGAGGAATCTTGCCATTAAGAACTATTTCTTTTGTGGTAAGATACCTTGCAAGCATAACCCCAAAGACGTGTCATTAACTGCATCTCTTCAGGCGTATATGTTTTATTCATTCTCTTGCTACGCATAGTGTTGTATACATGTTCCATGCATCAATCATGTATTTTGTATCCTATGAATAAGTGTGTGCCCGCAGATTCAATCAGGTTCTTTTGAGACCAGAAGGTAAGGCGTCTTAAGCGGTAGCCGGACCCACACCCGGACGGGATCCCTACTCCAAACGGTTTAAGGTCTAATTGGGATTTTCTACCGAGGAGATCCCCTACTGTTGGCTGGACAAATTTTCCCGTCAACAGAAAGCTACTGCCATTAAGGCTGAAGTGGAAAATCTTCTCACAACTGGTTTCATTTATCTGATTCCCTTGACAGAGTGGGTTTCTAATATTGTTCCTGTAGACAAGAAACAGAGCACTATTCGTGTCTGTGTTGATTATCGTGATATCAATCGAGCCTCTCCTAAGGATAACTATCCTACTCCTTTCATCAATCAAATCATTGACGACTGTGTCGGGAGTGAGATTTTTTCCCTTATGGACAGTTTTTCAGGTTATAATTAGATCAACATTCTCTCGACTGATCAACACAAGACTGCTTGCATCTATCCTTGGGGTACCTTTGCATATAAGAAGCTTCCTTTTGGTTTAAAGAATGTCGGGACCACATTTCAGTGCGCGATGTCTTATACCTTTCATGATATTCGTCACATCATTCAGCCTTATCTGGATGACCTTCCCACTCATTCAGCTAAGCGTAGAGACCATCCTAACCATCTTTGTCAGATTTTTCTTTGTTGTCGACACTATAACATTCGGCTTAATCCGCACAAGTGTGTCTTCTGCGTTGATTTAGGTAGACTCTTAGGGTTTATCTTTTCCAAAGACGGAACTCGCCTAGATCCTCTCAAGGTTGAGGCTATTATCAATCTCCCCTCTCCTTCCTCATTACATCAGTTGCAGAGTTTACAAAGGAAAGCTAATTTTCTTCGTCATTTTATACCTAAATATGCCGAAGTAGCTAAAGGATTTACACGATTGTTAAAATAGGGCGTTCCTTTTTACTGGGATGAGATCGCTTAGAAATCATTCGATGCGTTGAAAACATTTTTGGTCAATGCTCCTCTCCTCCACCCTCCATATTATCATCATGATTTTTCCCTTTATTTGGTTGCTACTTTCAATACAATTGCCATGGTTTTGGTACAAGACGATGATGACGGTCATGAGCATGTTATTTATTACTTGTCTCGTAACCCTCTTGACCCTGAAACGTGTTATGCCCACGTCGAGAAGTTAGTGTTGGCCGTTGTTCAAGTTGTTCAACATTTTCATCATTACATTATTTTACATACAGTGATGGTGATTTCTGAATGCAACCCCATGACCTACATATTGTCTCGAAAATTGTTGGGGGGAAAATACTCAAAGTGGATTATCATCCTCCAAGAGTTTGATTTGGAATTTACTGCTGCCAAATCTGAGAAATCATTGTTCTTTGCTGATTTAATTTGTTCTCTCCCTTCCGACTCTGCTCCTTCTCGTTCTAAGGACTTCATCCCAGATGATTCGCTTTTCTTGATTAGCACCCTCGATCCATGGTATGGTGATATCATCGTCTATCTCCAAACTTCATCTTTTAGATCTGAGTTGACGAAGGATGCCCACCGACACATCCGCCATCAGTCGCAACCTTTGTTGAGCCTCAAAATTGTGCTTTCATTCATCTCATTAAACCTCATTTTCCCTTTTCCATTGCTATCTTAGACCCAATTGATCAATGAATATAGTTAAAATTACTTTCTAGAATGATTTACATGACTGACTTGCTAAGTTTTGTGATTTTTTCCATTGTAAAGCATTTTGACCTAATCATTGCATCGTGGGCACATCTCGGTCTTAAATCAAATGGGACTGGCAGTTCGTCTTCACGTTTGAGTACATTTGATGTGGCCTCCCAAGAAAACGAAGGCGGCACAACCACGCTGGCGTTCAGCGTGTCCGTTGCTTATCACAGAGGAAGAAACGACTCCGGGTATGGTTTTGGAACGTGGGAACACACGAGGGAAGGAAGACTTTATTAGGACCGTTCTGGGCCCACGCCGTTGCCAGTTCACGCACCACTTCAAGAGTAGTAATGTGATTCCGATAAGGAAAGACAGCGTGTCTTAATTGTTTCAAATCTGTTAACAGAAAGGGCGATATGGGCTTACACTGGGAACTCAGAGTCATGTGACATCTAGAGCGTTAGATTTTATGCTAGATTTTATTTAGATTCTGTGCTACATTTCTGAAGACGCAGAGTGTTATGTTCAAGTTATTTCATCTTTAATGAAGCAGACAGAGTTGTTTTGAAGGCGTTGATTTAATTTGGAGTTGAATTCCGTCAGGTGGTAGAGGGCCCCTGCCTCTTGCACGGATTTTATTTGCGTAAATTTGATAAGTATTCTAGCTGCCATTACGTTTTAGAAGTTGAATTCATAGTTGTTTTAATTAGCTACTGTAGTTATACTCATTCTAACTCTTCCACAAGAATAAGCTCTTCCAATAAATTATAATGATGAATGGGAAATGGCTATAGTATTAAGATTAAATAACTATATTTGTTTTTAATCAGCTACCGTAGTTTTAGCTACCGTAGTTATACTCATTCTAAAACTTTCCACAAATAAAGCTCTTCCAAAAGATTAATGGGAAAAGGCTATAGTATTGTAGGATTTAGTTGTAGTTTTTGTTGTTCACTATCACAGTTACACTTGTTCTAATCACTCTTCCACAAGAAGAAACTCTTCCAAGAAACTATTTAGATGTTCAAGACATGACCGTGATAATGAATGATTTAGTTGTGTGTTTGCACTAAGTACCATCTTTGTTCTTGCTCTTAAACGCTTGTCCAAAACATCATAATGACGAGTAGGATATGGATATGATATCTTAGTTTTTCACTGCTTTCAGTCCTTTATGTTTGCATTTGCACTCAATTACACAGTCAGAATTGTTCTAACTCTTCCAAAAGAAGGAACTCTCCCAAAATATCAACAATGATGGACAAACAGACTGTATAATTTCATAGAATAATGCATGATAGTATAGTTAGGATACTCCGGAGTTTCATTGCACTTAATTCATGTTCAGTTGTTTTGTTTTGGGTTTGATAATGACTTGTAGTTCAGCATTGTTCTAGATTAGTGGCATCTTAAGTTCATTCTTAGATTAACTCACTGCACTTGCACTTCACATTCAGATTGTCATCCACTGCACAATAGATTACTTCAGTTGTTAAGATTAGAAAAACAGCCTTCATTATTCACAAACCTCTTCTTGTTCTAAAATTCATAATTGACTCATCACTACATGAACAGAATACCATATCACTTTAAGGCCTGAAGTACTTATGCAATTTCCTCATCATTTCATAAACAGAGCTCTTCCTCAAAAGACTATTTTGAAAAGAAATCAATAACTCTTGAGTAAAGGTTTTGTGACATTCAATTAAATTGCAGACTAGAGTTAGGAATTAGCTTTAGAGTAGAAAATCTTATGATGATATCAATTTTTTACTCCAAACATACTTCAACAAATCTCTAATCAAGGACAAGGTGTTGCATCATTATAAGTTAGTTGTTTAAATTGTTTAGTTAGGAAGATTTGCATGCTTAGTTGACCATGTTTCAAGCTCTCTCTCAAATGCCTTTGATGAAATAATTTGACAAGTTTAGTTTGTGTTTTGAATCATTTGCTTAAAAGTCATTATCAAGCTTTGTTTCTGATTAGTCATAGTTTAGATTTGATTCTGTTTTTAGTATTCCAATTGCATTTGTCATTTGTCATCCATCAATTAGGATCCACTCTGTTTTAATCATCAGCTCATTTCCCTTAGCTTTCTAGGCATTTTCTTTATGAACATAAAACCACCAAAAGACCAAAAACATCATAAAATCATCACAAAAGACCAAAAACATTGCAAAACACTACACACAACGCATTAGGAAACAAGCACCTAGGTACATACAGTACACTTCACTTCAGCAGTTTACCAACCCTGGTTGACAATTAAATGAGCTCAGTTTAGGAGACTAGATTGAGACCAAACATTTTGGCACCATTGCCGGGGAAGTGAAAACTAGGTAACATTTGTTTCTTAACATCCAAAAACAATTTTATGCGTAGAGAGAGAGATTCAAGGGGAAGATTTATAAGCAGCAGGGGCAGAAGTTTGATTTCTAGAACACCACTTGTTTCATCTAGATCCAAAGCTAGTATACCTTCAACTCAAACCCATCTTCCATCCTTTACTAATCCGGGACACCTAGAAGATTTAAGGTCAACTATTCCATTAGAGAAACCTTCCACTTCATCCACTAAACCTGCCATAGAAGAAAATCTAAAAACTCTTGTTGGGGACACAAACCTTTCCACTTCCACAGGAGAGTCAACCATGGCAGAAGAAGGAGGAGGAGGAGTTTTTAATGGAGAAAACACATTATTTGGAGGTAGAGGTAGAGGTAGAGGAGAAGGAGGTAGAGGAGAAGGAGGTAGAGGTGCAAATGGAGGAAGAGGTAGAATAGGAAGCTCTTTTGGGTTCCCTATACTTGATGAAGAAACCAATACAACCATGAAAAACATTTCACCCTCTGTCCTTCCAAATTTCTATGGACTTAAAACTGAAGATCCTGAAACTTTCTTATTCGAATTTGAAGTGCTGTGTAGGACTTATGACTACTTACAAGATGCTCAAAAACTGAAATTATTTCCTTCAACATTGAAGGGAGCAGCATTGAAGTGGTTTATGAGTCTAATCAGTAGTTCTATTAGAACATGGGAAGATATGAAACAAGCATTTCTAGAGAGATATTTGGATTATTTTATGCCGGTTAATCATAAGGAAGAAGTGTTCAAGATGTTACAAAAAGAAGATGAAAACTTAGAAGAATTGTTGGAAAGATTTAATTACAACATCAAAAGGGCAAAAATGGAAAATCTAGATCAAGACACCTTAAAAGCTCTTTTGTTGAAAACAATTAGGGATGAATGGTTGGATATCCTTAACATGATGGGAAAAGGGGATATATCACAACTTACATTACCTGAAATATCTGAGTTATGTATCAACCTTTCAAGAGGGAAATCTAAAACTGTCAAAGGTCCAAGAGATCCCTCTCTTGCAAGGGCAAGTAAGTCTGCTTATGGGACAGTAAGTAGATCAGAAATAGGACACATGCTTGATGATTTTAAATCTGATATCTTAGGGAGTCTTAGTGAACAAATAGACACCCTTAAGATACAAAACAAGCAAAAGGCTGAATCTAATGCTTTGGCAATCTTTTGTCCCAAATGTAGAAAGAAACATGCCTTGAGAGAGTGTCCTTTAGATGTAAAAGTTGTAGAGACCTGTTTCATTTGTTTTGAAAAACATGAAACCAAGAATTGTCCTTCTCTTCCTGGTCTCAAAGCTGTCTTTCAAGAAGAAACTCCTACAGACTCCACGGAATCTCTTAACTTTGTATCTAGAAGACCTTGGCAGGGACCTCAAACACAAGGATTCCATGATCAAATGTATAATCAACCTCCACCTTGGAATTCTTGGCAGCAACCTTGGCCCCAATTTCAAAATCAATCTCAGTCTTAGGCTCAAGGAACACAAAGTCCCTATGGAAGATACTCTCCATACTATCAGTATCCACCACCCTATCCACCATATCCACATTTTTATCCTCAAAATCCTCAACAAAATTTTCCTCAAAATCTTCAACAAAATTTTCAACAAAATCCTCAACAACATCATTCGAACCAACCTCATCAAAATCAACCACTTCCATTGCCATTCCCTCAAAAATCCAATCAATTGCCAGCTCAGCCCATACCAAACCCCAATAATAAGAACCCTCAGAATACATACATGATAGAAGGTCAACAATTTCCAACTTATTTAATTACTCCTCTAGACCTTAGTGATGTTCAACTTAGGTCTGGAAAGATACTTGAAAGGAGGAAACCTTCTGTGATCATACAAGAACAAGATAATTCTGAGGAAGACTCTCTACGGGTGAATAAAATTCTTGAGGAAGACACATCCTTTCAAGACCCAAACACTGAAAAACTAAAACTAAAAGATCCAATAAATCCAACTCATGTATTAGAGAAACCATCCACATCTACTTCTATACCTCCCTTTCCGGAAAGATTACAAATTGATAGAGGTGTAGAAAAACAAATCATGGTGCCTAATTATGATTTCTTAGATGAATTGAGAAATGTTTGCATTAAAATTCCATTATTGCAAACCATCAAGGAAATCCCAATTTTAGCCAAAACAATAAAGGAGTTGAGTATGAAGACAAAAAGAAAAAGAATAAGAGAAACCAAGAAAATTCAACTAGTTGGACAAATAGCAGACATTATGATGGGCAAGATTGCTATTCCAAAGTATCTTGACCCAGGAAATCCAGTTGTCAAAATTCACATCAATGGAATTGAAATTCAAAACATACTCATTGACTTAGGAGCAGCAATAAATATCATGAGTAGACAAATCATGGACAAACTGAAACTTCATAATCTTCTCTTTACACCCACACTATTACAATTAGCAGATAGATCTGTGATCAGACCAGATGGGGTAATAGAAGACATTCCAGTGTCCCTAGACTCTTGGGAGTACCCTGTGGATGTCATGATCCTAACTCCTAAGAATAATCTAGGAGGCCATCATGTTATACTAGGAAGACCTTGGTTGGCTATAGCTGATGCTTTTATTAGTTGTAGGTCCGGTGATATGTATATTTCTGATGGTAGTTCAACTAAGAGATTCAATTTATATCCTCCAGCTAGGACAATTACAGATCTAGATGACACTCAATGGATAGAGGATGAAGAAGATTTACAACCACTCTTCACAATTTCAGAAATTAGTGAAGATAATCAAATTCTGAATACTCTAGAAAATTTTGAATCCTCTCTAGAACACAAACATGAATTATTTCAAGAGGGATCCAATATTGAGTTTTTGTCATCTAGGCAGATGTCTCTTCATTCTATGGACAAATTTGATAGCTCTACAAGTGAAATTTTTCCAGGCAAAACTTTGAACATAAACAAGAACCTAGAAAAATCTCAACAAGAAGAGTTAATCAAAGTATTACAGAGACATTCTTCTGCATATGCATGGGAATACACTGACATGAAAGGGATAAGTCCCAAGACTTGTACTCATCACATCTATATAGAGGCAAATTGTAAACCTATCAGACAGCCTCAAAGACGGATGAATCCAAATCTTAGGGAAATTGTCAAGGAAGAATTGCAAAAATTGTTAAATGCTAATTTCATCTATCCTATTTTAGATAGTCAGTGGGTTTCTCCTTTGGTAATTGTGCCAAATAAAAATGGAAAATGGAGGGTGTGTGTTGACTACCGAGAACTAAATAAATCTACTCTTAAAGACCATTTTCCTTTACCTTTCATAGATCAAGTATTAGATACATTAGCTGGAAAAAAGTACTTTTCATTCCTAGATGGGTTTAGTGGTTACAATCAAATCCAAGTAGCCCTTGAAGACCAAGACAAAACCACATTCACCTGTCCTTGGGGTACCTATGCTTACTGAGTATTGCCATTTGGATTATGCAATGCACCTGCAACATTCCAAAGGGCAGTATTAGGAATTTTTTCGGATCTAATACATGACTGTGTAGAGGTGTACATGGATGATTTCACAGTTTATGGGAACACATTTGAAGAGGCTTTAGAAAACTTGGAAAAAGTCTTAAAAAGATGTCAAGAAGCAAACCTTTCACTTAGTCATGAAAAATGTTTTATGATGTTTACTGAAGGTATTGTTTTAGGGCACCACATTTTAGGGGATGGGATTAGAGTCAATGAGGCAAAAGTTGAAGTCATTTCTAACCTATCCATTCCAAGTTGTCAAAGAGATGTTAGAAGTTTTCTAGGATTTACAGGGTATTATCGGAGATTTATAGAAAACTTTACCAAAATAGCATCTCCACTCTTCAAATTACTCACCAAAGATTGTAAATTCAAGTGGACTTCTGATTGCCAGTTAGCTTTTGAAACCCTGAAAACCAAAATTTCTGAAGCACCTATATTAAGGGGACCTAACTGGAAGTTACCTTTTCATATCTCGACAGATGCTTCCGATACGGCTTTAGGAGCAGTATTGGGACAGAAAGATTTGATTCCCTATGCCATCTATTATATCAGTAAAAATTTGACTCCTGCAGAGTTAAACTATACTGTAACTGAAAAAGAGTTTTTAGTTGTTGTTCATGCCATAAACAAATTTAGACACTATATAACGGGCTATGAAACTTTTGTTCACACTGATCATTCTGCAATTAGATACTTAATGAATAAATCAATCACTAATGGCAGAGTTATAAGATGGTTGTTACTATTGCAAGAATTCAACATTACTATTCTAGACAGGCCTGGAAAACAAAACACAGTGGCTGATTTCCTATCTAGAATCCAAAATATCAAAGATGACACTCCGGTTGAAGATCAATTTCTTGATGAATATCTTTTTGCAATCTCTACTCAAACTCCATGGTTTGCTGATATTGCTAATTATTTAGTTTCAGGAAAATTTCCTTCGATTATGAATGCAAGGGATAAAAGAAAAATCATTAATGATAGTGCAAATTATTCATGGGTCGCTAATGAGTTGTACAAGACAGGTCCAGATTTGATCATTAGAAGGTGTGTTCGTGAAGATGAGATGCATGAGATTCTCAAGGCATGTCATGACGAACCTTGTGGCGGACACTTTGCAGATAAGAGGAAAGCCTATAAGATCCTTAATCTAGGATATTATTGGCCATCCTTGTTTAAAGATGCTAAGGAGTATGTCAAAAGGTGTGACAGTTGCCAAAGGGTAGGGAAACCTTCTCCTTCAGGTGAGATGCCATTACAACCTCGGGTACACATTGAACCTTTTGAAAAATGGGCTTTGGATTTTGTAGGACCTATTAGTCCTCCATCAAGACAAAAGAAATATATATTAGTTTGCACTGATTATGTTACTAAATGGGTAGAAGCTAAACCATTACTTGTTGTTAATGAATCATCTGTAGTTAATTTTCTTTTTGAGGATATTTTTACTCGTTTTGGTGTCCCAAGGGAAATTGTTACAGATCAAGGAGCTCAATTTACATCAAGGCTAGTGGAGCAAATGATGGAGAAGTACAAAATCAGGCATAGAAAAACTACTCCTTATCATCCACAAGCAAATGGTCAAGTGGAATCTACTAATAAAGTCATTGAAGGAATCCTAACAAAGACTGTTCATTTACATAGAAGAGATTGGGTAGATAGGCTTCCTGAAGCCTTGTGGGCCTATAGAACTACATGGAAAAACACAACAGGCCATACTCCTTATGAGCTTGTTTATGGAAAGCAAGTTTTGTTTCCCATAGAGTTCCAAATTCAAACCTTCAAGATGGCAGTTCAGCTAGGACTTGATTTAACGGAGGCACAAAGGCATAGACTGGAGCAAATTAATGAATTGGATGAGATCAGACAAGATGCAGTTCAGAAAACAAGTCTAGTCCAACAGCAAAGGGCTAGATGGCATGACAAGTACATCAAGAAGAAGAAATTCAAAGAGGGTGACTGGGCTCTCTTGTTTGATTCAAAATTCAAGGATTTTCAAGGGAAATTTCAGACACATTGGCTTGGGCCATATGAAATTGTTCGAATTTTTGATAATGGGGCAGTAAAAATCAGAACTGTAGATGAAGAAGAGGTCACTTTTCTTGTGAATGGTCATAGACTGAAGCTATACCACAAGCCACTCTCAAGAGAAGAGTTTGTCAAGAAATTCCAAGAAAGCAATGATGTGAAGTTAATGAAGAAGAGTCTCTCTTCTTCATCAACTTGATTAAATTTTCTGAAGCATTTCTTTTTGAAAAAAAATAAAAATAAAAAATAAAAATAAATAAATAAATAAAGGTATAAACATGAAAACCAATCATTGATTGGCATGTTTATACAGAAAAGATAGGGTGAAAATCAGAGTCTCTCTGACACTCTAAATTTTCCCATTTTTGTTTTTACAAGCAGCTGTTACAAAAATCATAAGTTCAGATCCATAGTGCTTATGATTCATTTCATTTCATTTCACTCCATTCACTTATCCATCCATACTCCATTTCATTCCATCATTCATATTTCACTCCATTCCACATTTCATTCATCTCATTCCATCCTCCATCCATCTCATTTTCATGTCAAAATACAAAATTTGATGTCTTGTTGTAAGTGAATAAAACATGTCATGAATTGCAGTACAGTTCTTATGTTCTTTCACTCCATTTTATAAACTGAATCCATTCCACTTCATCATCCACTTCATATACATCATGTCTCATCATCCATCTTCGTTCATACCATATAACATTTCACCTATATTCCAAAAACACTCCATTCCATGATTAAAATGCTCTACAGGAACATTCTGCAGCTCAACAGACATTATGCAGCTGATCAGCCTTTCTGCAGCCAGACAGTCTTTCCGCAGCTACAAACCCTGAAGGCATCAATCAGCAGACATTAGAATTGCAACAAAATGACCCAGTGTATCCTTGTGAATCAAAAGCATCAAGAAAATTATGAAGACTCTTCCAAAGGTGAAAAAAGAAGACAAAGACTACAAAAATCAAATGAAAGGCAGAGGTAACAAGTTTAAATTATAATGCCATTTCATTAAAGTTTAGCATAGTTTTAGTTATGGATTGTTCGAAAAGGTTATTTTAATTATTTTTATTGATCAAGACCAATAAACCCTCCACAGACTTTGGATTAAAACCTCTCAATTCAAATTCCATATCCGACATCATTTAAGCGGTTAAAATGGTCGAGGTATTTGAATTCTTCACGTCTCTTAACCAAATCATTCAATGATGATTCTCTTTGCCGTTGTAAAAATCTCCACCGTCTCTTCAATCATTAATTAATTCCCTCCACCTCACTCCACTACTTCATTCCGTGACCACTGCCATCACTCCATTCTGTAGCCGGCATTTCATTCCGTAGACAGAGATATTCTTATCACCGAGAGAAGAGCAAAAGGATATCAGTTTGAATAGCATTGAGCATTATCATTGTAAACGCAGAGCAGAGCAAAAGGGTAAATTCAGAGGTATAGCAGCGTGAGAATTTGAAGCCATTTGATTCCGTGGGCAGACAAAGTATCACTGTGGGCAGAGATTGAGCATTATCACTATAAACACAGAAGTATAACAGAGAAGAATTTGAAGTCATTTGTCACTGGGAGACAGAGGTGTAGCATTGAAGAATTTGAAGCCATTTGTTACCAAGAGACAGAGATATAGCAGTATGGGAATTTGAAGCTATTTTCCACTGGGAAACAGAGGTATAGTAGTGTGGGAAATTTGAAGCCATTTGTCACTGTCAAACAGAGACATATCAGTCCAAAGTTCAATTGTCAACAGAGGCATATCAGCCCGAAGTTTTGAAGTTGTTTTCATTATCAACCAGAGGTATATCAGCTCGAAATTTGAAGCTGTTGCCACTATCAATCAGAGGTATGTCATTCCGAAGTTTGAAGCCATTTTCATTAAGAACTTGAAGCCATTTCAATTCGAAGGTGAAAGTCATTGTTTTTGTGGGTAGAAGAGTGTTAATTTGAACATTGAAGAAGAAATCATGGGTTTCATTGTAAGAACTGAACCAGTGGGTTCAAAATATTTAGAAGGCTACCCTCAATGAAAAGAAATGTTACAACAGATAGGATGGCTTCAATTTTTGGAGAAATTTAATGGCTTCCACAAGGAAGTCACTAAAACATTTGCAAGATCATTTCAAGGAACTGAAGTTGAAGTGGGAGATGTCAAATTTACTGTCACTGAAGTTTTCATTGCGGAGGCTACAGGGTTGCTCAGAACTGGAGAGAGATGGTTCAAAAACAGAGAATTCCACAATGAATCCTGGAAGCAAATTTTAAAATCACCAGGTATGGATGTCACTGTATTTAAGAAAGGAATTCCCAGTTCTGCATTGAAAAATAAATGGAGAAACATACTACTTCTTCTGCAAAAATTTATTACATGTGAGGGTAGATATGGGAAATTTTATGTCTACCACACTAGACTGATAATGCATTTTCTGGGGGAAGACCTAAACCTACCTTACTTCTTACTTCAAAGCTTGAAAAAGATGGCTTCCTATGTTCAAAGAAGGGTTCAATTTTTAGAGACAACTTTATATCATCATGGGTTGGTTAAAATTTTGATTGAACATCATTTAACCAAAACAAATGATACATGGGACGATTTCTTGATAAGAAATCATTTTGAAGAGCCAAAAGAACCCTCACCAGAACCACAGCCTACAAGGAGAAGTAGGAAATGGAGGGCCTCAAAAGTTGAAATTGACAAAACAGTCCAAGAGAGCAGTGAGGAAATCATTTTAGAAAATTTGACTCAAATCAAGAGACAGCTTAAGGAAGAAAAGGTAATCAAGAAATCTGCCACAGAGAAAGGAGAGGGATCCTCTCAGCCAAGGAGAAGCCACAGACTAAAGGGAAAACTAAAGAAAACTCAAATCAAACAAACAGGGGTGATTGATATAGAAGATGAGGAAACATCCCTGGAAGAAGATGTTGAAGAGGATTTTTATGAAGGAACCCCTGAAATTGACCCTGCTCAACAATAAATTTATGACTATGTGGAAACTTTGGAAAGGAGAGCTTCAGAAAGCAAGGAGAGAACCCCCAGTCCTCCACTGTCTGAAATAGATATATTAAGAAGGGATAGGTATGAGTTGGAATTACTGAATAGACACATCAAAAATGAGAATGAAATTCTCAAGGTTCAAGTCAAGCTCAAAGCTGATATGAACTCAACCTTATCCCTACATATAGACAAAGTGGAGAAGACCAATGAGAAGTTGAAGAAAAGGAACAAGAAGCTAATCAAGGCACTCACCAACCTAAGGTTCAAACTTGTTATCAGAAAACCCAGAAGATCTCTAGCTTCCAGACAAAGGAGAAGGAGAGGATTAGATGTCCTTGCAGAAGCCTCTAAGTTCATAGGATAATTTGCATGAGGACATGCAAAGAGACAGCAGTGGGGGTATGTTGAGCCTCAAAATGGTGCTTTCTTTCATTCCATTTTACCTCATTTTCCTTTTTCCATTGCTATCCTAGACCCAATTGATCAATGAATATAGTTAAAATTACTTCTAGAATGATTTACATGACTGAATTGCTAAGTTTTGTGATTTTTTCCATTGTAAAGCATTTTGACCGGAACTAGCTGCAGAATGCAGACATTCCGTAGCTAACTGGCGATTTTGTAGCTGTCTTCACGTTTGGGTATGTTCCAGGTGGCCTCTCAATAAAAACCGCATATGGGCATAATCCACGTCATGTCTACATGGTTCGTTGCTCAACATGGAGGAAGAAACGAATTCTGGGTACGGTTTTGGAACGTGGGAACACATTTAGGAAAGAAGACTTCTATTAGGACTGTCTCAGTCCATATGTCTTTTTCCTCTTCACGCAGCCACTTCAAGAGTCCTAATGTGATTCCGATAAGGAAAGACAGTGTTCCTGAAATTGTTGCAAGTCTTGTTATGTGCATTTGCTATATAAACACTTGGGAAACCGAGAGCTATGTTAGATTTTATGCTAGATTTCATTCCAGATTTTGCTTAGATTCTGTGCTACATTTCTGAAGACGCAGAGTGCTATGTTCAAGTTATTTCATCTTTAATGAAGCAGACAATGTTGTTTTGAAAGCGTTGATTTAAATTGGAGTTGAATTCCGTCAGGTGGTAGAGGGCCCCTGCCTCTTGCACGGATTTATTTGCGTAAATTAGATAAGTATTCTAGCTGCCTTTACGTTTTTGAATTTGAATTAGTAGTTGTTTTAATTAGCTACTGTAGTTGTACTCATTCTAACTCTTCCACAAGAAGAAGCTCTTCCAAAATATTATAATAATGAATGGGAAATGGCTATAGTATTGTAGGATTTGAAGTTGAATTCATAGTTGTTTTAATTAGCTACTGTAGTTGTACTCATTCTAACTCTTCCACAAGAAGAAGCTCTTCCAAAAGATTATAATGATGAATGGGAAAAGGCTATAGTATTGTAGGATTTAGTTGTAGTTTTTGTTGTTCACTATCACAGTTACACTTGTTCTAATCACTCTTCCACAAGAAGAAACTCTTCCAAGAAACTATTAAGATGTTCAAGACATGACCATGATAATGAATGATTTAGTTGTGTGTTTGCACTAAGTACCATCTCTGTTCTTGCTCTTAAACGCTTGTCCAAAACATCATAATGACGAGTAGGATATGGATATGATATCTTAGTTTTTCATTGCTTTCCGTCCTTTATGTTTGCATTTGCACTCAATTACACAGTCAGAATTGTTCTAACTCTTCCAAAAGAAGGAACTCTCCCAAAATATCAACAATGATGGACAAACAGACTGTATAATTTCATAGAATAATGCATGATAGTATAGTTAGGATACTCCGGAGTTTAATTGCACTTAACTCATATTCAGTTACTTTGTTTTGAGTTTGATGATGACTTGTAGTTCAACATTGTTCTAGATTAGTGGCATCTTAAGTTCATTCTTAGATTAACTCATTGCACTTGCACTTCACATTCAGATTGTCATCCACTGCACAATAGATTACTTCAGTTGTTAAGATTAACAAGACAACCTTCATTATTTACAAACATCTTCTTGTTCTAAAATCTACAATTGATCCATAACCATATGAACAGAAGACAACATCACTATAAGGCCTGAAGTATCTCTGCAATTTCCTTATCATTTCATAAGCAGATCCCTCCCTCAAAAGATTACCTTGAAAAGAAATCAATAACTCTTGAGTAAGGTCTTGTGACATTCAATTAAATTGCAGAATAGAGTTAGGAACTAGTCCTAGAACAGAAGATCTTAGGATGGTATCAATGTTTTTCCTCCAAATCTGTTTCAAATCTCTAGTCAAGGACAAAATGTTGCATCATTGTAAGATTAGTTGTTTAACTGTTTAGTTAGATGATTTGCATACTTAGTGATCATTTCTCAAGTTTAGTTTGTGTTTTGAATCATTTGCTTAAAAGTCATTATCAAGCTTTGCTTTTACTTAGTCATAGTTTAGATTTGATTCTGCTTCAGTGTTTCAAATTTCATTTACCATTTGACATCAACCAATTAGGCTTAACTCTGTTTTTAATCACCAGCTCCTTTCCATTATCTTTCTAGGCATTTTCCTTGTGAACATAAAACCACATTTCCATCAACTTTCTAGGCATTTTCCTTGTGAACATAAAACCACCAAAAGACCAAAAACATCATAAATCACCACAAAAGACCAAAAACATCACAAAACACTACACACAATGCATTAGGAAACAAACACCTAGGTACATACAGTACACTTCACTTCAGCAGTTTACAAATCCTGGTTGACAATTAAATGAGCTCAGTTTAGGAGACTAGATTGAGACCAAACAACCACCTCAAGCCATGGGACGATGAAGCTATCACAATATCTCAGACTGATGTTGCTATCAAACACCTAAATCGACTCGAAAGTGTCATTCCAACCATCAAGGCCCAACTGGGGACACCATCCACTTTTGGTGGACATCGCATAGAATGTCGCATGCAGAGAAGGAGTGTTTCCTCTCTGGGTCAATGCCATTAACCATCTCCAAGCAAGATTCAAACCCCACGACCACCGCGACTCAAGACGAGTCACAAGATTGTGTTCGTGGCCCGCGGGAACAAAGTCCCCTAGCTGCATTTTTATATGTTCCAGTGCTGTGTTTTTTATATATTTTTGTAGTAATTGGTCTTGCGTAGGGGCTTTGGGGTGGGTCAAATCCCCCAATGTATTGTAATGGGTCAAAGGGTAGACCTAGAGTCCACAAACCATGGTTTGTGGACCATAGGATAGCGTAGGCTCCGATGATATAAATAGATGGATAGTTTGAGTCTAAGGGTAAGTAAGTAAGATTGATGCTACGTACGAACTGTTGAGATCTGTTTTGGGTATTTTTGGGTAAGGACTCGCTTAGCCGTGTGCGCAGAGATCCTCAAATTCCCGCTATAAAGTGCATTCCCGCCGACTGTAGCGCGGTTGTGATTGAGTTTGTAACTTGGTTTTGGATGTTAATGAATGCATAATTTATTGAATTATATTTATGCTATCTGAGATTTTTGTGGTTTACCTCTGTGTTATTTGAATAAGTGGCGATTGTACCTGCGATGTATGAATTAGCTACGTTTTTGTTGTTTTGTGGTGATAATTACTGATGTGCACATGGATGTGAAGGTGTTGATCATATATGCTTAATAATAGTAGCTTAGTTTTTGTTTACATGTTGATTATATTTTTAAGAGCTCGATAGTAGGCTTATCCTTGTGCGAACCTGATAGAACTCAACGAGATCTGCCTTAATTACATACTCTCTCCCAGGGTGTGAAAACCTAGTTCTAGCACCCACCCATACTACTTCGGGTGAGACCTTATCCTACGAATGTAGCTCATTGTTGAAAGGGCCAGTATTATAGGGGTTTTTTGGCAAAACTTAACTTTGAACATGGTTCAGGACCCCTCAAGTAAACATAAACAAAAATACATTTTTCACACTTACATTGGGAATATGAACCCAAGCTTTTCTTTGGAAAACATGAAATTGACTTACATCGGGTTTGATTGAGCTCCATGCTTCTTTTGGAGTGATATTCCTTAAAACCTTAGTAGGAGTGTGATTTACTTTGTCATTTTCACAGTTAATTTCTTTTGCCCAAAAATTAAGACTATGTCATTTAGATTGAATCATACAATTAGCCATTTCATTTAGAGTGTGATTCTTCCTTTCAGCTACACCATTTTTTTGTGGTGTATACGAAACAATATGTTGCAATTGAATTCCATGCTTAGTGAAAATGTTGATAAATTTGTTGTTAACATATTATCCTCCATTATTAGATATTAACTTAAGTATTTGATGTCCAGATTGTTTCTCAACAAAGGCGTTAAGGGCCAAGAACATGTTAAAAAATTCACTCTTGAGTTTTTGGAAATCTACCCAAGTGCGTATGGAAAAAACATCATTGAAAGTTAAGAAGGACTTGTAGGCAGAGAAATAAACAACTAGAAGTGGACGACATAAATCATTGTGCGCACGCTACAAAGGGGATGAAACATACCAAGAGGCACGTTTGTAAAAACTATCTCAATTATTTTTCCTAATTACACAACTAGAACAAACACCATCTTGGCAAGATACCATAGGAAGACCTGTCACCATATTTTATTTACATAGAGTTTGAAGAGAGCGATAGTTGTTTAAGTGAAAAAATCGCTCATGCCAAATATTGCCCACTTCATCATTATGAGCAACAAAAACGGAGGGAATACATGATGACCTAAATTTTTCAAACTTATACAACCTTGTGGAATCATCAGCAATTCCAGTAGCTCAAATATGTCTAGGATCTCTTAGTTACTTAATTACAACGTCACGAGGTGAGATTTCTACAGTTTTCCATTCGACTAAATGAGTTATATGATAAAAATATAGAAGGTTGCAGGACAAGGTAGGAACGCATAATACATAATTAAACTAGCCATTATCTAGATGAATGGTTCCAAACCCTACAACACTGAGAGATCTATCATCACCAACATAAATATTTTTTGTGTTACAATCATTTAAAGAAGAAAACATGGCTTTATTTTTTTCCCTTTGGTATGATGGTCCACAATCAACAAGCCAGTCATGAGAATGATAAAAAGAAGATACATTCAATTCATAACTAGATCTTGATGCTTGAAAACCACATGAATAAAGTGCAATTCCTGAAGATGAAATTGAATATTTCTCCAAATCGATGTTATGCTTCTTCGTTGCTACTTCCAAGGCTTCCATATTTGTAAAACATTTTGACTCTACTTCACCATCACGGTTACAAAAGTGGAGATGCTTATTTGTATTATTCCCTTTGTTTTTATTTTCCTTATTAGTTTGTTGAGTTTCTTTTTCAGTTTGCGGTTGAGATTGCTTAAGACCCTTGTTTGGTTTAGGACCATTATTTTTAGGATGCTTCTTCTTAGGATTATTTGGATTTGGTTTTTTTCGGGTTGCTAAGGCTTTCTTAAAAGAGTTTCCAGTATTAATAATACCAAGGTGTAATATTTCTTCTTGTTCTCTTATCAAAGAATCACAAAGGCATAAAAAAAGGGGGACTTGTAGGGTGTTCTTTTAGAAATGAGGGCTTCTCTAGTGTAATGTAAGGTGGAAGCCAATATAGAGTACGCATGTCCTAACTTAGTAATAATGTAATAGACAAGACTACCATCTTCCTTTTTGACCTCACAACATTCTTGGAGAATTCTAAGGGTCTAGAATTTGGACAAAATATTTTCAATAGAGGAGAAATTATTGGGCTCCAAAGTAAGCAACTCATTTTCAATCTAGTGGGCTCTGATTTCATTTTCAATGCCAAAAACAGTATTTATATTTTTGATAGCTTCATCAGGGGATTAAATTTCTTGGATATGAAATCTAAGATCTTGATCAATGGACATTCCTATCAACCCTCGTGTTTTATCTTGTTTATGTTCCCCTTTAGCCTTTTTATCCTCATCAATAGGTTTAGATTCTAGTCTTGAGGCTATTCTATAAATTCCTTTACTTCTAAGTAAGCCATGTAGGCTAGCCATAGAAAATAATTGGTATTGTTAAGAATAATCGGGCATGCACTTTCCATTTCTAGAAAAATGAAGCTGTAAACATTGAAACTAACAACTACAATGGAAATATTTCGAAACATTAGGCCAATTAAAAAAAATGGCTCTGAAAACGGCTTCCAAATGAAGAAATCATGCATTTTTGAAGAAATGTTGAAGTAGATGCCAAGTATTCATGTGATAAGTTGAAAGTTGATGATGAAAGTTGTACCATTTTTTTAATTCCCCTCCCCTTTTGCAAACTTAATCTAATATGCTCACTTTAAAAAAAGTAAATACTACTTTATGTGACCCACTTTTATAAATAAGTGGGAGTCACTTTTACAATGTTACTTTATGAACTAATGACCAAGTAGACTGTAACTTAAATAAAAGGTAAATTGACTTTAGACTGTAAGTGACTCACTTTTTATAATGCGCGAGCAACACTATTACATAAGGTAACTTTCAAACATAAGTTACATGTGTCTTTTTTTCTAATAACATGACAAAAATCCTTTTTTTATATAAAAAGTAACTTCACAAAAAGCATTTAAGAAAAAGTAATTTCACAGAAAGGTTTTTAGAAAAAGTAACTTGACAAAAAGCTTTTTAGAAAAAGTAACTTCACAAAAAATTCTCTTAAGGTTACTTTAGAACAAGTGAGCTACTAAAAATATTTAGTAATTGTCGGACAGAGGAAAAATATTTTTTATTTATTTATTTTTGGGTGCATCCTCTTTTTCTTGCAAAAAAAAACCATGCAAACAACAAAACAGAAAAAAAATACAACTCTTCTGGCTTGCTATTATATTTTTGGTTCTTCCGCCTGGCAGCTAAATATTTTTCTCATTATTTTTTATTTCCCAAGATCGCACAAAGTCATGGGGAAAGAGCATACATAGGACAAAAATCTCATCTTTTTGTTTCTAGTTTTCCATACCGCACATAGTGTAGAGCGCGAAGAATACACTAAGAAGAGGGTATAGATCTAGTAAAAAAATGACTATAAATTGAAAAAAACAAAGTGATAAACAAATATAATTGCAAAAAAAAAAGAATACTTTATACCTCCAGATCTAATATGACATCACTAGGGCATCCGGAAATCTTTTTGCATGAAACGAAAGGGATTACTTATTGGAACAGAGGCTCTGGAAAAAATAGAGCAGTTCTCTCTACCTGAAAGTGGTAAAAAATAATAGATCTAGAAAACAATATTTGCATGCAATTAAAACCATCTTCGGATTTGGATCAACAATTGTAGCCCTCAAACAACTCTAATACCATGTAGTAATTTTTAGGGTAAGTTCCGTAGATCAAAGACCAAATGTCACCTCTCACGAACATATCACATATGATTACACCAATATTTGACGTGGTTAAAACCCTCAAAGAGGGAAGCTATCCATGACCTGAGCCAACGTGGCCACTTTATGAAATTTATTAATATAAAGAAATACATTTTTCCTAAGCTTCTCTCATAAAATGTCTCCAAAAAAATGACCATCCATGCTCTTTAAATAGAGATCATGGACCAAGTGGGTGTTAAGGAAAAAATCATGTGTCAGTAATACCAAGGAGAGAATCAATTGTTAGATCACTACATATCGTGACAATCAGATTATAAGCTACAAAAGTACATACAAACAATCACACTTTACCTAACAATACACTAGACCAAGTTATACTTAACTATTTCCTATGTGTCAAAATATCCTAACATATTGAATACAAATATATCCCCCTCAATGCAGGAAAATAAAAATAAAACCTCTTAGTATTATACTAACAAGAAGTAGTAGGGACCAATATAAAAATACAAGGGAGAAGTGTTGAGTTGTTATTAGTCCACAACACAGACATTGAATAAAGAAAAACTGATCATCTGTGGGACAATCCAACTTGGTATAACTTTAGATATGGAACTTGAAGTAAATTTCCTTACCCATAAAAAAGAGCAGCGTAACAAGAAAGAAATCAGCCATTGGCACCACAATATTTTCACAAAATTATGAGAACCAGAAATTTGAAACTCATGTCAATCAATGTTTAGTACCATGAACCTTATGGAAATAAAGTTAAATAGAGAGATCATAGAGCCACACACCACCCATGCAATATCTACTAACTCAGAAAGTAATGAGAAAATCATAACAAAACTGGGTAAGCATAATGTGAATTTCATGAGTTGAATAAACAATACTCAAACCATTAAAGTAATAGCACCACAAACTCACAAAAGGTTTAGTCTAGAAAGAGAGACAATATCTTCGAGGATTTTGGCATATGTAATCAGACTAGATAATCAACATCCCTTCATACTATGGAAAATAACAATTAATCCTCAACTATATCAAAGAATACCTAGCAGCACAACATAACCAAAAATAATGAACAATATATATCAAGAGAGGATGAATAAAACTCAAACATATCTAGAAACTTTCTAGCACTAAGGCCAACAAATTAATATAAATGTGGAACCCCCTACATATTGTAGCCCAATTTACCTAAATCCCAACATTCCATAAAGGGCTCATGTAATCATGTGACATTCTTCCATCGAAGACATTTAATTTAATCAAGACTTAAGATATGGCTTTCTAACAAATCCCTAACAACCTCAATACACAAAAATGCAATAGCTATTCCATGAAAATAAGGAATGGTACAAAAGACAACACATAGTTGTGACCATAGGGAATAGAAAAACATACAAACCCCTATAATCAGAGAATGTTGTCAAAGAAACTACAATCACCACCATCTTAGTATAATAACTCCAATCCTGCCACTCATCCTTTTCTTCACTAATTTATAAAGATATATATTACATCTCGGTGTTAGTTAAAATTTAATGACTGAGCCAACTTAGTCATAGTCCATTATCTCTCTACATTCAATGGATGTTTAATGCATTTACTTTTCAAATCAATATGGTCTATGACAAAGTAGGTAAGATCCCTACAAACAACAACTATTTTATATTTTCTATTGTCTCTTACCAAGGTAGGCCTGGGTTTCAAGACAGTAAAAAAAGCTCAATGGCCTTATAAGTTGAAATGGTTTAGATGAAGAATGCATGTGTTCCACAATTTTCCAAGTGACCATAGTAACGAGAACATTTAAATTATTAAAAATTAGCAGAAATGTTTTAAGATAAGCCTGAAAATCTACTTTAATCATGTTGTTGCAAGATATAATATCAAAAGTAGGAGCTTTTCAAGCACATCCAAGGTAACACAGTGATATAACACAATATGCACCAATTAAATCAACCCTAATAGGAAAAATCAATTAACCCAGATACACATGATGAGATTTTCAGTTTTTGTGTTTTATACCTAATCTACGGATAATGAGAGATTTCATTTTCGTCCACTTTCCCTCAGTTGGGGACTACAACATTTATTTTATTTTCTTCAAATTTTCATCCCCACCCAACTTGATACTCGGTGCAAAAGAAAACATGCCTACAATTCATATTGGTAGGCAATGAAATCATTATGAATAATGCTTTAACATGTAAGGCAATACACACTTACAACATACCATAACCCTAAGATAATACACTCCTAGTTCATAGGAACTTATAGAGTATTTTCATGCCTGTAGTTCACTTACGTGGGATTCCAACACAACTTGTGTCCATATTATCCCCTTTTATAGGGGTCAGTATCTATTCCATTGTATCAGTGGTACATACCTCTCCATCTGTTATATGCATACTAAAACCCAATATCCATACATTTCCATAAATGTCATTAAATCAAACAGATGTCATGTATCATGAATTCCATGCCATTAATGTGTAAACCCACAAAGATATTTTGTATCCCATAAGAATTATATTGAGGTCCATTTAGACACGATATCCGATTTGTATATCATCCACCTTGACACATATAGCTACTAGAGATTTTTCAACAAAAAATTCCACATTGAAAACTCCTCTAATTATGTGATTATGAGCTTGCTTGGGTTGAACCTTAGACCAGTTTACATTTTAATATAGGTAAAATGACACAGGACCTTCATTAATAGAAAATGAGTAAATAGCACGGACTTTATGCGCCTGATAGTTATAGTATATTGTATTCTTGGGAAACCATATAGAACCCATGCAATCTATGAAACACACCATTCCTTCACATTTTAACATTATAGATGCATGAGTAAAAATGTAGAGCAGCATGAAGACAAAGGGTTGGATCTATTATTCAATACAGTTAAGAAAATACACATATCAATAATAGGTATCACAACAATGTGATGGTACATAAGGAGAGAGTGTTACTTATCTTTTAATGCTGGAACTAGAAACTGAGACGAGGAATATAATTTTCCTCCCAACCGTAGAGGAGTTGCAGCTAGAGCCACTTGCAGTCGTCATCCCCAAGCCATACTCCGGAGTATGAGCTAGCGAGGGGGCCTACAAACAAGTATTGTCATTTATTGTTGAAGGCATGTTTTTCTTTCTTTTCCCTAATGGTTTGGTCCTTAGTGAATTTGTGCCTATGTATCCATCTTGGAAAATCTCAATTTATGTAGTGCTACTTTGAAATGAATACAGAGAGAACTCCTCAAGTCCCCACACCCCTCTGGATTGTTCCTGTATCTAGCTTTCCCTACTTTCCTCCACCATCATATATCTTTCCCTCACTCAGTCCCCTCCTCTTTTATTGTTCAAGCCTACTTGAGGTTAGTTAGAACCCAAACCGTCTGAGCCCCTTTGTACTTGTGTTAGTGTGTTTGGTGCAAGAATGTACGAAATCACACCAACTTAAGGGGTGTGGTTTTCCCTCTTAGGTTATTGGTAGCAAGAAGAAAATAACTAGAGTCAAGAAAGTTGGTGGAACATGCTAAAGCACAAACATAATAGATAGAGAAATAGGATGCATATCCAAACATAGAAATTAAACCAAAACTAAAACAAATAACAAAAAAATATCTAAATAGAGTAAAAAAACTTCAATAATCCAAACGGTGGTGCTTACATCCCCTCTTACTAAGTGCTATTAGGAAATGAGGATGAAACTTTAACCCACTTGCCAAGGGGCTCTTAGAACTAGGGCTTCTATGTCCCGATGCAAGGATGCCTTTACTTCCAAGTTTCCTTGGCACAAAGTCTCCCTCTCTATACTATGGTGTACTGGATTTGTTGGATGGCCAGAAACTGAGTCCCCTCTATCTCTGCTATGGATCACACACTGGTGGTATTTCTTGGTGCAACTCTAGCCAACATAACAATGTGCTTTCATATTGTTCATCTCATGGTGGCCTTTTATAGGAAAATTCACACTCTCCTTGTCTCTCTTGGTACATTGATGGATAGTGACACAAGAGAGGAGGATGATCCCATTCTATGCCACATTTATTCCATTGTGTGCTCCCTTGAGGTCCTAAGGATGTTTGGGTGGCAATCCTTGGGTAGCTTCAATTGTGGGATTAATGTCTTGGAGTGTGTGAAGTGGTCCCAGAAAGCGACTTCCGCCACTCTTATGACCGCATGGATTTTTGATGAAAATTCGCACAATATCTTGGATTTTTGAGGGAAAGGGGCACAATATCTCGGAATTTTGAGGAAAATCCGTGTAATTTGTTGGATTTTTGAGGAAAATCCACACAATTTCTTAGACCTTAGATATTTTTAAATACTTCAGATTCTCTAATGTCCTTCAGACTTGTAAATCCTTCTGCCTGACATTTAATAATGTCATCTTTTCTTGTCCGATTTTCCAGTGATAACAGTTTCCCCCTAATGTGTGAGGTATAGAAAGAACTACAGAGCCGAAATACATTATAGTTCCTTTTCTATTTGTTATGTGGAGAGAGAGAGAGAGAGACCTGTGTGTAGCCCGGAGTTGGAGACACCCTGTACCGGGTCAAAGAGAGACCATACCCTATGGGATCCCTACAAGCAATGGTATAATATAATATATACAAGTTTTCTACGAGGGAGGCATGTCCCATGCTCATAATGCTTTGGCTAGTTAAAAAAATCTATTTGACACATACATGTTCTGTCTATGTCACTAATCATTAGTATGGTAGTAATATGTTGACGACGATGACTACCAACACCCTCAGGGGAATTTTTTTCTTTGACTATAGGTAAGTGTTACCGTATATGAAATTTGTATGGAATATAAATGCGCATTGTACGGATGGGTGTCTGACTGGGACCTTCCCGTGTAATAATTGTTGAAGGAGATGCTTATAAAGGCACGGGTCTTCGATGAATTTGATCAAAGTGCAATAGTTGTAAGGTACGATACAATCTTGACATGAAAGCTTGTGTTGTAGTCGAATGTCAGGAGGATCGATGACATTTGTGGGAAATGATGTCTCCCACAGTGCCCCTCGAGGATGTCCCTTTTATGGTGAGGGGTGATCCAAGGTACCGCTTCCTTTTTGGAAAATAGGTGTTGATGTCGACAAAAAGGAAGCCTCAATGAACGAGAGAGTCACAAGGTCACTATTACACATTATTTTGTCACCCATGACATTTTAATGTCTATATGGGTTCATCAATACCTATATAATTCTCCCTTAGAAGTCTAAAATCCTAAAGTTCCTAAATCAAGTCCTGAATTTGGAGAAAATCTTGTAAAAATCATAAAAATACTGAAATACAATTTTCTCAGTCTTATTTGTGGGCACCGCACTTTTTGCTCCAAAATGCGGAGCCAATCGCACATTTTATTCATTAAAAATGCAAACCCAGAAAAGGTAAAATTAAGGCGAAACTGTACCTTGTAGCTTCCGCTTGGTTGAATAATATCCGAAATGAGAGTGCTTCTAGAATGTGTTATCCAGTCGAAGCCTTACTCCCACCATTATCATAAACATTCATTCCTTCATAAAATAAGCCTATTCCTTGGATTTTGGAACTTAATCCCTTGATAAGGGGACTCTATCCCTTCCATTTTGGAGCTGCAACCACTTTCCTTCTCCTATAAATTGAAGCTTTGGTTCAGTCTCAAGGGTACATGCTCACATATGTAAAACTTTCTATGCATTTTGTATACACTTAGTACTTTCTTTGTACTTGGTAGCTACGATAGAGAAGGGAATTGCTAAAGAAACATACTCTTTTTCTAGCTACGAGAAAAATTACATACTCGTAGTTAGGATGGTTCGAAGAGTGGAAGGGCTTGTCAGACTAAAGGAAAACGCTTGTTCCAGACCCCCAGAAGGACCTATACAACATCAAGGTGAATGTGGTTGTAAGACTCCTTCTTTTATTTAAAGATAATACAATGGGATCCTATTTTCTCAATAATTTTTTTACGTATTTACTTAAATAGATTATTTCTTAAATTCATTGATCATTAAGATATATTTGTGATTTCTGAATTAGTATATGTTGCAGGTGTTGTTGATCCTCTTCTATGTCTTTGTTTGCAGATCTTAAGAGGTGACTTCTTGGAGCAACGGGAAAGAAGAATTCAACTAAATTGGATCACAGGTAGGTCCTTTCTTCATCATGAAAAATTTTAAATCATATGCAATCTAGAGAAAATAGTTTACAAATTGTCCTGTTTGTTTCTAGCTATCCTTGTGATACTAGGGAGATCCTTCTTGTCCGCAAGAATGATTTATCCGCCTAACAAAATGGTGACCATACTAGGGATTTTTTTTTTGAACTTAGTTTTCTTTGAGTTTGACTTTTGAAACCATTTTTTCTGATTTTGATTAGTCTGTACTAGTTTGGGAAAATTAGCCTTAGAATCCTTGAACAATAGATTTAGAATTTTTTATTTTTCTTTAAGTTTTCTGGTCTCCGCACTTTTTCTTTCAAAACAGTGCGGTCACCTCCGTAGTTTCTTTGTGTGAACAGTGCGGCACCACACCTTTGTACCCTCCAACCTACGAACCTTGAGAAAATTTTTGAAAAACTCAAAATTATGTTTTCTGGTACTAGCTTACAAGATTCTTTGTGATTACCCAGACTTGTATTCACTATCAAAAGCCTCTTGTGAAAGTTTCTTCTAGAATTTCTAAGTTTTGAGTGATTTTCTAAATATTTTCATTTTACAAGTGATTTTTGTTTTGTCTTTGTGTTGCTCCAAGATCAGGAACTTTGAGATACCTTAGATCACTGGTATTTCATTGTTTTCTTACTGAGACTTTGACTTTATGGCAGAATTTTCTTCTATAAAAAACTAGATTTATTTTTTATTTGCAAATCTTAAGAGACTTTTAGTTCAATAAGCCTTGAATCTCACTTCAAAACCACCATTGGATGATTTTTATTCCTTGCTAGGATAAGCAAAGAATTTCTTGGTTAGATTACAAACTGAGCAAAACATCCTCAAAAATTTTAGAGTTTTTAGTCTTAAAATTTAGATCTTTAGACTTTTAACGTTCAAAATTAGTGTTTTTAGTTTTGAATTTTGTTTTAAGTAATCATACTTTTATTTTGGAAATTTTTTTATTTGTAGTTTCAGACTTGAACGATAAAAGGGATTTCTTTTTGAGAAATTATTCATTGAGTTCTCATAGAAAAGATTTCTTTTCATATATTCTTGTTTTAAAAAAAGAAGGATTGAAGTTTTAAAGAAATTGCATTCCTCAACTCTTTCTTTTAGATAGATTTCATTGAAAAGGAATGAATTTTTTCTCATATAGATGCATTTTAGTGTTTTTTGGAGTCGGGTCATTATACACCATTGAAGTTTCACTTCCATACCCATTGTCCTAAGAAACAACCAATTAAAATTAACGCTTAATTAAAATCAACCTAGCAAATTTTATTTGTCTAGGGCTCTTTCCACCAATTTAGCTTAGGCTAGTGTCTTGGAATAGGTTTTAGTTAACTCTCCAAGGCAGTAAAAACAAACAATAGTCGATCTTGCGGTAAGGAAATTCCAATAGTAGCATGTATGCTCTGGGAAGCTCCTCTTAAAGGATTCAAGCACGAGATCATATCTGAACTAGTGGGGTAATCAATCCTTCCTCATTGGGAACGATAGTAGATATACACGTATTAACAACAGTAAACCTTGGATTAACCATTGTCGAGGAGCCTTGGGTCACTTGTTGGTAAAACTTGGATTATGTCAAGGAGCCTTCAAGGGGATTGAGCTTTGTTACTCTGCCCTTGCGTGTGTATCGGATCGTAGACTATTCCCCCAGGTATATTTGTTCCTGTTGGTGACCTTAGTGACCATAAACTATAGGATTCTTTCCCAAGGTGACGATGGAGGGAAGATCCCACTGTACCTGGAACAGACATCGGCTAGACTCACTTGGACTCTTCGAAGGGTTATCTTCACTCGAGATGGGTTAAGTGGAGAAAATTGCACCGATCTGTTTCATTAAGCAGGTTGTCGGGGTAACTGTTCCAACTGCCATTTCTGCATTAAAATACTACAATGTTGTATTTCATCACCAACTAGTGTTTTTAGTACGGGAATCTATTGTTTTTGTGTGGTTTGATCTCTTAGATTCTATAGGCGTGTGATCATTTGTTTGTTTCTTAGTGACTTTATGCATTTTTATTTAAATTTTCTTTGATTGCGTGTGTTAAAAGTTTTAATTGTGGCTAAATTACCAAGACAATCATGCAAAACTCAGGGGAAACCCCCTGAGTACACACCTAGCCAGCTAGAAGGACTTAAATCTTTGATACCAAATGTTATCAGTAGAAATGGATTAACAGAACAAGGAGAATCATCTATTATTCATCATCCTGATTTTTAAGTAGATCAATCGCAAGTAGCAGAACATCCTCCACAAACAGTTTCCATTTATGAATTAACCGAAGTTGCTTCTACAAAAAGTGAATTATCACCTGAAGAACCTGAAATTTCTGAACCAGAAACTGAACCTACTACATCAAAACCTACTTTAGAATTCATTGATTATCCTAATTCACCCAGAGTAAAGAATCGAATTACATAAGGTCTTCCTCCTGGTCTTATTAATATTTAGGAAATCACTGATATAGAAGAAGAAGTCCTTCTCCCTTCAACTCGGGAAAATTTAGAACTTAGACACGTGAATCAATTTTTTACAGTTATTTTAGACAAGATGCAAGGCATTCTTCATTGACAAATTTTCTACAAAACGTAGGTCTTCAGTATTCACCACCTCGAATATCTTTTTACACTACACCAATAGGTCATAGACCTCAGTTAAACATGTCAGGTGAGTCATATATGATTTCTGAATCACCAGAAACATTCCTCTATGGTTGTCTATCTATTCCTGCAGGCTATCAGTCACTCTCTGGTACATTCTTAGGAGCATCTCCTTTTCCTAGTAAACAAATTTCATCATCTGATTTGAATGAATCAAATATTGGAACTTCGAACAATTGGTTATGTCATGTGTTTTGATATTTGAAAAATCAAAAGAAAAAGCAACATCATAACCTAATCTTGAGTCCCGTGATCTAGTCCTCCCGTTCTCGTAGAGAGGGATCTCTCAAATATTTGTTTGCAAAGGTTTATCTTGTGTGCTTAGAATATGGATTTTAGAATAGTTATTAAGTGCAGGTGTTTGTTTGTTTGGTTGGTTAGATTGATACAACAGAACATGAAAGGCCTAGGAAATATATATAGAATGGAGAAACATCTGGTTCATTGGGCAATGGAGTCAAAAAGAGGTTATGACAAACTTCTCAATGGATATGGGATATCAGAGGGCAAATCTAACTTGGCCATAGGATCCTTTGGTTTTTGAAATGAGATGGACATCAATGATTTGGAAAGAGAATTTTAATTCTCAACAAAGGGAATTTGAAAACATAGGTTTGAACAATAAAGAGCTTTTTGATAGATAGGGCTTACCATGAATTCTACAAATTACTCCTTTAAGAAAACAATGATTTCAAAACAACTTTTGAAATGAAACCTAAGATTCGGGGAACACCCTATTTCCTCAAAGATTTTATTTCAAATGACTTAGATGTTGAACTCTTAGTTAAACTGAGAGGGGGGGGTGAATCAGTTTAACACATTCATGGACTTTTAAAACTTTTCCTTTAAAACTTATTTTACTTTATTAACACCTTCATTTCATGATCAACATAATGTGTGAGCAATCTTTATTTATGAGCATCAATTAATAAGCAGATTAGATAATGTACCAGTAGTCTTAATATGTTAGCAGCAAGTATTAGCAGAATAGCTATATCATATCAACACATAGACATCATTCACATAGACACCAGATATACGTGGAAACCCATAAAGGGAGAAAACCACATCTTATTATTGTTGTGATGCAAAGGCAAGCTCCAACTCCATCTCACCACTGATTTTCTACAGGCACCAACCTACAGGAGGCTCCAACCTCAATTCTGCAAGCTACAACTTGCAAGGAAGCTCCAACTCCCATCTATTTTCTGCAGTCACCAACCTACAGGAGGCTCCTACCTAAGTCAGCTACAACTGACATTTTATCAAGCTACAAGTTGATGTGGAAGCACCAACTCCCATCTATTTTCTGCAGGCACCAACCTACACGAGGCTCCTACCTCAGTCAGCTACAACTGACATCTATCAAGCTACAACTTGATAGGGAAGCTCCAACTTCCTTACTCTTTCAAAATAAAAACACTTGCTGATTTACCTTGGATATCAGCTCTGTTCTGTACCTTCTTCTCTGCTGTTCATCAACTCTTATATCAGACCTGCATCATCTCTGCTCAGCCCCTTCTTCTTCTTTGCTCAGCTCCTCCTTATTCACATTCTTCTTGCAGCTTGCTTATTCTCTTCAACTCTCTTTAATTCTACTGCACACTCTCCTCTTCTCTCACTTCTTTTTTTCGTCAACATTTCTCCCCTTGGATATTACCCTGTTTTATACAAAAACAGCTTCATGTTGTTTGAATTCCACTGGGAATTCTAAATGGACGGCCATGTCTCTTTGCCTTCTGCCTTCTCATCTCTTTTATCCGCTCATTCAGAAAATATAACAGTAGGTGCTTATTTTAATATTACAGTGGGATATTTTCTCTCTTCCGGAGACTTGCCAATGCATCACAACAATATAAATTTAAATAAAACATTTACATTCAAATTACAAATGAGAACTCCAACTCACTCATTTTGTCTCTTGGCTTGCTGCGCATTTGTCTTTTCTCTGACTGTGTCTTTGTCCCTTTCTCTTCTCTGTATGCCTTTCTGTTTTTTTATGGTCATGCGTAACTTCTCAGATTATGTAATCGTATTTTTATATCAACACTTTATATATAAATGAATCTTCAAATCAAAATTTGGAAATAATATTCCAATGTGTTTTTTTCATACCACGAGTGTCTTGTTGATGTGGAACATTCCGCAAGCGGAACGGACATATATCACAGTCGTTGTATATTAATAATCTCCCTCCCATTAAGCCGAGGCCCGTGGGTTCACAGCCCATGCGGCATATTTTAATACAACTGCAACCATGTTTTATATATCTAACAACAATCATTTTATATAAACAATCGCCCTCCACCTTAAGCCTTTGGTCTTATATTACAATCCAATAAGTCGAATCACAACCTCTAATATATGAAAGGGTCGGGCCCCACATCTAACGGCGGACAACACATCGCAACGACGATCGACAGATCAAACAAAAAATCACGCAATGTAACATTTGCGATGTGCGATGTTGCGATGGTGCGATATTGCGATTTCGCGATGTTGCAATGGTGCGATGGCGCGATGTTGTGATGTTGCGATGGTGCAATGGCGCGATGTTGCGATGTTGCGATGGTGCGATGGCGCGATGTTGCGATGGTGCGATGGCACGATGTTGCGATAGTTGCAATTGGGAAGGGTCCCACCTTATATTACTATGTTTCTTTGGATCTCGCGCTGCATATGGCTATACATACATACATACATATATATATATATATATATATATGTTTTGGTCCTTTGAATATAAAGCGCAATACTTTGCCGCTAGAGTATACGATTCCCGGAATAAGGTTTGTCTATATATATATATGCATTACATTGTCGCTCTGACCTTTAGTGTATCTTCCAGTGGAGGAGGTGATTCTCGGAATTTATTTTATGTATCCTTCTGCCTGGGGTTAAGCGATTCCCGAAATTTATGTGCCTCTGTTGTTCTAACGCCTCTGCCTCTGCTGTGCTAACTCCTCTGCCTCTGCTATACTAACGACTCTACCGCTTGACCACTTCACTGCTTCTGTATTCGCCGCCTCTGTCTCCACTTCTCGACCGTTTCACTCTACCTCTATATTCGACTGTTACACTCTAGCAGTGTTCTTCTGCCTGTTTCCTTTTCCTGTTTCAGCTTCAATGCTGCTCGACCTCTGCCTCTACTGCATGTCCGTTTCATCTCTTCCTCTATATTTGCTGCCTTTTCCTCTGCTGCTCGAAAACTGCTCTGCCTCTGCCTGTCTCCTTTATATTTGCTTCCACTGCCTCTGCCTGTCTCCTTTGTTGTCTCCTTTTCCTGTCTCTGCTATCTTTCTATTTCTATCTCTTCTTCTTGTCTAATGCTGCTCCTTGCTTCTTCAAATGGTCATGTCTCTGCTTCTCTTTGCTGCCCTGCTTCTTCTTTTTGTTGCTTCTGCTACCTCTTCTTATGCTTTCTCTGCTCCTTGGCTGATGTTTCAAGTGCTCCTCCTTTGTCATCTCCTTTGCCTTATTGCTGGTTCAGGTGCTGCTCCTTTGTGCTCCTTTGCCATCAATGACAACATTTCCAACATTATAAAACATAAAAGATTCACTGATAACTGCAGTCCTAGAAAAGGGAACATCTAACACATCTATGATTACAACTATAAAGACCTTTGAGACAACTGTTTAAGTAAGGACAAAGGGCAAGATCAGAACAGACCTCCTTGACTCACTGTAAATAGAAAACTACAAAGGGAGACTTCAATAACAGTTTTAAAGTGGCAGCAAACAAGCAAGGAGAACCATAAATCATGCTGAAACCAACTATTCGAACTATTAAGGAAATACACAAGCATGAAGACTAAAGAGAGAGGTTAAAGACTCTAAAATACTTCAGCAGAAGGAAACATGAAACAGTGAAGGATGAACAAGTCTAAGGTGCTTCCAGGAGTCATTTCTTAGCCTAAAACTTTCAACCTATCAGAGGTAAGAAAATCATGTTATAGAGTGAAACAGAAAAAACATTAAACAGGCTCACCATTACTTCACCACAGCTGCTCATGAATCCAATGAGGAGCCTTCTCAGAACAGATGCAAATAACATCATTTGGAAACAAGACTTCAGTTTCTTCTTCAACTTCAACAAACTATGTATTATTTCAGAGAGTTTCGGTATTACAACTAGTGATCAACCCACCAACCAAAAATTTCTCATCTTCTACTGAGATATTTATAGAAGAATGAGGAGGTTAGGTCTGATAAAAGATCTTTCAAGATAATTAATACATATTAATGACTTCTCGGACTTTGAGGGGCTCGATGAAGAAGTTTACAAGTGTTCTCACTATATTAATGGATATACATTTAAGATTTAGCTTGGTGGGAGCTTTCGTTGACCTTTGAGGCTTTGTTTTATATTAAAGTAACTCTGCTGCTATTTTGTGCATTAAATTCTCTGGCAGAATTAACTCTCTGGCTGCGCTGAGGAAAATATCTTCGTTTGATCAATAACTTTGGCCTCTGCTTGTATGCTTGTGGTTACAGGTGGCACTGTGGTTGCTGGGAGGAATCAATTTGCCTCAGATGTGGCGGTGGAGGCCTTTCTGTTTTATAGATCTTTTGGTTTACCCTTAATTGTGTTTTAATTATGAGGATTAGGCTTTTGACAATCATTCTTAGTCGTAATCCCCACAAATCTGTCTTCAATATTCTATTTTGTCGTGTTCTGCCTTCAACACTTATACTCTTTTAATTTTTATTTAAAATCACAGTGTCTTGTTGATGTACAAGCCGCACAGGGCTGATATGGCATCAATGCCCATGAAGCATTGATGAAACGTGTTTCCAGACCCTTTATATCTCTTTCCCTTTGATAAACGAAAGTTCAGAGGATCTTCACCCTCGGCTTTCATTTTTCTTTGATTATAATGAGAAAAACATTTGCAACCTACAAAATACAAACAATATTTTTAAGAAATCCTGCGTTTTTGGGTTTTACTGCTGCAGAGGGTGTGGGGAGGAGCGTAACCTTTGGATGGCAGCATCCAACGGTAGAGATTTGCATAGAAGAGGTTAAAAAATGAGAGCAGAGGGATAATTAAGATGGGAATGATTTGGGACCGTCCGATCTGGACATGTGGACAGTCCAGATCTAATCGGAGGATCGCAATCGGTGGGGAAAGAGTTTGCACAGCGCTGAAAACTTTGCGATGACCGTTGATCTGAGGATCAGATCAACGATGGGGAAATGAATCGGAAGGGTTCTAAGGTGGAGGGAGGTTTGCAATCGGAGCAAATGAGGGCCGTCAGATCCGAGGAAAACGGGGAGAAAATCAACAGTTGAGGATCGGTCGGGGGAATTTAATCGAGAGGGGGAACAAACACACCCGATGAAAACTTGCGATGCGATGTTGCGCAGGTCGTTGGATCGGCTCACGATCAACGACGAGGATTGGTTTCAAAGCGAACTGGCAGAAAACCCTTGATAATCTTATGAAAATCCAACATTTTAAGAAAACAAAGGTTTTGATATGGGCGGGATAGATATATGAAGTGGATAGGCGTCCGACTGCGGGGCCTTTAGTTATATGGAACATGATGGGCTCAGGGCATATATATCAAAGGGCCAATCGCAATCAGAGCCTCGGGCTCGGGCTTTTCAATCTACCCATTGGAACTTTTTGTATTTTACTGAAAGCAACTTTGGGGACTTTTAACACTTTGTCTCGGTGAAAGTTATATGAGTGGTGCGTGTGTGGGACTTTGGAGGGGGAGAGGGGGTAAGGTAGTTTATATATATATATGACCCACTGCACTACCACATGTGGTTTTTCAATCAACACATTGTGAATTTCTTCGATGCGATTGCGCGATCGGTATTTTTAATTCAACCATTTTTATTATATATAAAAGACATGTGTGTGGAGCGATAAAAAGGTGTCTTTGTAACTCCTAATTACCTCACATTAATTGTCAACCCAGGGACGACTCTTTGTTTCAAGAGTGTACTCAGTCTGAGGCGGCTATTTATTCAAGATTAATGTTTTGCAGTATAGTGCTTAAAATCCAAAAGTAAATGAAAGCTGGGAATAAAATCTA